>KB672791.1:4673352-4683674 GCA_000349145.1 Anopheles dirus | reverse complement strand
TAATAATGATTTCCACGAGCTTCAGTCAAAACATTCAATACTATTTTTTACGTTTTATCAATAAAGAATGTACTGTTTTTTTCTGTATACCAAAGTAACTTTTATTTGTGAACCCAACGATACAGCTCTGTCCTAAGTAGATCGGTGTAGCTATCATCGCAACCACCGCAACGTCTCGTCTAGTATAACAACTATTTACCAAAGTATTAGTATTTCAACTGCAATTAGTGTAATAAATTGCATAATTATTTTTGTAGATGAATTTATCTTCATTTCAAATGTCAAGAGCTGGTTTGTTGAATGCATATACAATAAATTATGATAATTTTATTTCATTTTTCAAAAGACTCAAAAACAGTTTCATACATAATAATTAAACGATTGGCAATACGCACTGTTCAATATTTATTATTATGGCTATTAAACTAACATGATGCATCTGATTCTATGGTTTCAGATAAAATATTGATATTGCTAACTTCAGGAACACGTTTTCGATCATCGCAAAAATCCTTTTCGGTGCTTGTCAATTGACGTTGATTTGTTAAAATATTATGAATACCTATAAAACTCGTTTATCCTTCTAATTGCATTGAGAAAGGATATATTTGTAATATTATACCAAGCTACACTTCGCGCTCAACGGTTTCCGCCACAACCAATTCAAAAAAATGTGTGATGGTGATGGAGCGCCACCTAGCGGCCGATATTGAAAGTAGATTTGAAAAAGATGTTCTACTTCACTCATAGATGGCGTTGTATGCTTGCAGTTTAAATGTTTCATTTTATGCCGTTGGATTGATAACTTTTTTATGCCTAAAAACATTAAAAAACAAAATTGTATATAAATACTGATCCTGACTAGAACATAATGGATTTTGAAGAAGTTCATTTGATTGAAAAAGAAATTGTCGTTATATTTATTTGCCAGCACTTGTTTAAAAGATGTCAAGTATTGAATTATTGGATTGAAGCATTTTTATTATAATCAATTAAATTAAACTATTCGGTATGAAATAGCGCAAGCATTGATTACATAATGCTTTCTATGCACATGCGTTCAAACTCGTCAGCTTCTTTTAAATAAATCAATTAACTGAAAAGTGCACATCCTTTCGTGATAGATCGCAGCTGTTCCCACGTTCCGAACAAACAACTGCTACAGTGAGTCAATTAGGCGCCCAGTGGGTTGGCTGTAACATTACCCAACTGGGGCGAGCGTCGCGAATCCGTACCATAATCAGATATAAAGCTAATCAGACGTTCGACTCTAAGAGGCCCGTGTTTAATCACTGTTCGCACACAGCGCACACGATCGCGGCGCAGCAGTTTACACTTTCGATAAGTGTACACCCAGCTCGTGCGCTTCGTGCCATCCTCCAAAACAGAACCATTCCAAAAATCTCACTTGCGCCCGGCCTGACCTTTTCCCCATTAACCTCCGCACCTTCGGTGCACACTTCGGCCGGGTGGGACTTGCCAGGACGTACACAAAACCCTCGGCTCTCGGTGGGTCTTAACGACGTGTGACTTTTTAGATCAATCGTGAACGTCTGGTCTCCCCGGGCCAGGACCGATCATGCCCGTGTATGTGTGTTGTGGGGGGAAAATATCATATTCAACCGCCGCATGCAAGGGAGCGGTAGTCAGAGGGCGGTAGTTTTCCGCGTGGAGTTGTTTTTGCGCCAGTACGTTCGTGCGCGAAACATGCAACACGGGCACGAAATCCAAATAAGAATTAAACATTGTCCGTTCGTCGCCTGCGTGCGCCAGCACCAGCACCAGCTAGTTCGTCGAGCGCGCGGCGAATATTAGGAGCATTATGCTGCCCTTCTTCGTGAACGGGGTGGAGAGGCATGAAAGCCACGAACGACATAAAACACATGATATTGTAATTCGGTAGCAAGAAACAATTGCTACGATTATTTTCCTTTCCCCTTTACAGGAGCCTCCACGAATTGATTGTTTTCGGTCATTCTGAGTACATGGAGGAGGGTTTGAGAGAGAAAAAAACATTTTGTCGATCGTGGCGTACGGTTGGGCAAATGTGTTTGCCTCGGCCACCGTTCGGAGCTTCCGTATGACTTGTATGGCACGTGAAGTTATGAAGATCTCGTGCAATACTTACATGGAGGTGAGTCACATGCAGCACTTTTGTGTAATTCTCAACTTAGAAATGTATAATGGGAAATTGGAAGACAGAAAACTAACCTCCAAATGGTCAAATACAATCCAAACTGCAAAACTAACCTCAGCTTCCTCCAAAGTATTGAGGCACTATCTTCCCGCGGACCGTGTTGTCCATTTTCCATTATCAATAGTCCACGAAAGAGCTCTGCAGCTGGGGGCGAAACAACCCTACGTACAAAGCGGGCAAACGCACAGGCAGTTTTTTATCTGTCCGTTTCTTCCCGCCCGATGACGCCTGCTGCCCATAGCCGCGCCGTCGTTGTCGGTGGTCAGCACAATAAAGTGTAACCGCGTGCCTGCCAGCGTCCCTCCCGAACCCGAGCGCTCACGGTTTTTGCACATCACGGTAGCGGGGTCCAGGTCACGCAGTGCTATTTCGTGAACATTATCGCAGGCCGGCAAGCGCAGACAAATACCGGTAGCACATTTATAATAGTCGACAAGTATCCAAATATGAATACGATTGTCCTACGGCTGGCGTCCGCTGGCGGGATTCGTGTCCAGCGCCGCCGAGGTCCGAGTTTGGCACCGAGTTTGGGTCAAGGAGAAGAAGAGCCTCCGACTGGGCCCAGGGACGGTCGTGTAATGATGAAACGAAATGGATCGCGCTCGTTTTTTTGTTGCTTGTTGTTGTCAAGCTCTCGCTGTCCCGTTTGCATCCGCAAAGAGCGAGCGTGCGCGCGCGCGCGCGTGTGTGTTCGATTGCGTTCCGTTCTGCTGCCGGGCGGATAGGCTTGCCATGGGTAGGGGAACACCTTGGGGGAAAGTTTTGTACATCGGGCGGGGGACGGGGCACAACCCGAGAGGTCGACAGCTTTCGAGGGTTTTCGGTCACGATTTTTTGGCCCCGGTGTTTTACGATCATGGAAGACGGTACGGTCGCCGGGTGGGTTGTGCCGTTTTGGAAGGGGGACAGGAATCGTTGGAAGTGGAGCAGTGTTGGGGTGCAGATTTGACCAATACTGGAAGAACATTTGACGAAGTGTTTGGCATGAAACTAGTCACTTGGAGTAGCTGTAAGTATAGTGTATGACCTAAGCCATGTATAAACTTTCATCTTGTCTCAAATAAATACAAAAAATGTTGATATTAGATTACTTAACTTGGGCTTTATTTGTGCTTCCATAGCAAACAAATTGAATGAAGCAATTAGAAAATCTTCAATATGACTCTGCATATACATAATTTGAGATGTTCTTACTTCTCAAGCGCTACAACCTTTTCGCGATCTCGGCTTGCTACAACTAACTCCGGACCTGCTCACGGTCGCGCGTCGTCGTCAGTCAATCGTTTATCCTGACCGTTCTGACGGAAGAGTAGACGCCATCCATCCATCTCAGTTTTGGCCTATCACGCCTCTTCTGTCCATGTGAACAGTCTAAAAGAACTTAACGAGCTGGGATGCCCGGTGTTATCCTAATGACATGACCAACCCTCCGAAGTCTGGCGAGTCTATTGCGCTTCACAATAGTGAGGCCATCGTGTAGCTCATAGAGTCCGTCTTTGAAGTGGCTTCTCCATTCTCCTTCCAAACATACGGGGTCAGCTATCCTCCTGAGCATCTTCCTCTCGATCGCGGCTAAGAGAGCGCATAGATGAGAGTTAATGTGAAAACATTTACAAGTTCAAATGGACTAAAATAAAACTGTTGAATGATCCAAATTCACATTAAAAAAAACATACAGATTACATGTTTAAACATTCCAAGTGGTGAATAGTGAAGAAAATATCCGATAAATAAGCTTCATTTGTTCTCAAGATTTTTTTAGAAAGCAATTGAAAATGACACATATAACATGAAAACGATACTGTGTGAAACTGTTGGCCAAGTCTGCAAAAAGAGCCCTGACTTTGAATCATATGATAATATGGTAAACTAGTGTAATGAGATAACATTCATTCATACAATATTATAACTTAGGGAAAACTAAACAGAGTAAAGGAAATGACATGGATAAAGTAAGGGGAAAAAATGAAAAAAAAAACATAAAAGATCTTCTGTAGTGTGAAGATCAGCACAATAAGACCTCAGTACAATAAGATAATCTTAGTAAATTAAGACCATTAAAGGCATGCTTAGAAAAAGTCAAAGAGACAACCGACAAGAACAGTCCTGTGGGGCTGTATGGAGGAGCTCTAGAGTTGTCATCCAGATTGATTTATTTCTTTATCAGATTGAACATTCTGATCGATAGTTGGAGTTGATTTACCTTAACGTTAGGTTTTTATTTAAAACATGACACTGATACATTATGCACGTTAAAGTTCGTGTGCTTGTCATTTGCCCCCCAAAACTGGAGTGATAATTTCGTTGCTCAAATGATGTATGCATTGAGCGGAATGCTGTTTAACGTTTTCTTCGTTAATGAAAGGTGTACGCATAACACACGTAAGCCTAATAATCACCTAAAGGTGGTGAATAAAGCTGCCACATTAACCACTCGCAATCCCGGGCGTGACGTTGGTTTTTTTCCGATCCTGCAAAAAAGCGCACCAAAATCGTACCCGCCGGATCCGCAGCAGGGGTGCAAAGTTTAATTTCAAGCTGCACACCGAGCATGCGAAGAAACAACGCTGGCTGTCACAGGAACAGGCGGCTGCAGCCAATGTTCCAAGGTGAAAATCCACCACCACCACCGCCGCCTGCAGGCATGCGGGCAACCGTAAGTAGTACTAATTACACGAAACTTCACCAGCTCATTACGGCGTTCCGTGTGCGACAAACGGGGCGAGCGAGCGCGAAAAGAACGCCCAACGGCGCAACACGATCATCAGGCCGGGCCGGGCCGGGAGCTTTAAGCCGAAAGCGCGATCGCGCGTGCGCTTCGCATTGGCGCTGAGATCATCTCGCGCTGATCGGGCGGAGACATGGCCACAGCACAACACGAGCGTCGGCCAGAACGTTCCCCGCGTTGGTCTGGGCCAACATTTGGTCAGTCGGAAATTAAGATGTATCCCGAATGATTTGCGGTGCGCACATTTCGTGGATGTGCCGTGTTCCGGGGGTGTGTGTGTGCTGGTGCTGGTAATTTATCAGATTTCGCTTCCCACCAGCACGGCTCTCGCGGCTGGTCGACTCGGCCCGGCCCGGCAAGGTCGTGTCGGGAAGCGTGATTTCGGTTGTCGCTACCATTAGCCGGGCAGCCGCGTGTCCTATGGCGGCCGTTTCGGCCGTGCATTCCGCCGCATGCTCACACTCGCACTCGCACATACCTGCACTCATTAGATTTGTGGTATCGCGGATTTTCACATCGGATTCTGGCCCATCGGTTTCTTCGTGACGCCAGGGAGCCCAGGGTGGAAAGCTGCCGCTCATCGTGGTGATCGGGCGAGCGTGGAGCGGGCTAGCCACATGGAAGGCATCGGCATTGGTCGCAAGCGCGCAGCAAAACCCCTTCCCCAACGGGGTCAGCCGCAGGGTTGGATCGTTGCCGGGTGATAGTGGGTAATTAACACGATTTTTTTATTTTAATTATGTTGTACCGTTTCGCATGCAGGCGCGCATGCACGGCTGCCCTTTTTACCGCTCGCGGCATCGTGAACATGAACGTACTCGGCACGTACGGTAGGGTACGATAGCGCTGTAATCGTTGCTTTTACGTGACAATTTATCTGGCACGGACAAAAGTGTATCGACAGCGTTTGACAGTGGCCAATAGTGAGAGCGCTACATCTGGAAGCCGTTGCTGCCCTATGCCTTAATGCTTTCTTCAATGTTTGGAAGGGAACTAGAGGTTGAACTAACTTCAAAGGAATGAAGGCCTATTTGAATTCTAGAGTTTAAGTTAAATGTCATAAAAGCAGCAAGAAATACTAATTATTATTACAAATATGGGAAGGCAGTTTTACCTTTATAGACGTTAAATCTATGAGCTTATACCTAAGAGAGCTCTGAGATTTGAGAACGTTCAAACGAAAGTTTGCGCTAAACTAGAATCCGACTGGAAACTGTGAAAAATGTAGACCCCTAGGGGTTAAGACGACAGAGCCTCGACAAGAAGGTAAAGAATGTCTATCACAAATTGCGGTGCAAATAAATAGACCAGCAAAAACATATTTTTGAAGTCTAGAACTTGTATACATGAAGTTTTAGTGTGAAATGGTGTGTAAAAAATTAAAAGAAATAAATTTACATGAGAAAATAAGCTTCCGTGTTTGATTAAAATCTAGCTCCTTGTATCGACCTGCAAACAGGTTTCCACGGGATGGAGCAATTTCAAGTAAATTTAGCCATGATGTCATTTTCATATCTTTCAAACGGATCGCACTAATCTTTGACTACTTTCGAATTGTCAGAAATAGATGAATTTTGATACAGGTCAGTATAAAATGTGACATAGTACTATTTAATTACCAAGAATGTTTAGTAACATCGTACTTTTTTGGTTCTCACTTTCTCATTTTCCATTTGTTAAGCTCTACATTCAGCCCTATTATGTCTAACGAGTATGTGATTCATTGAACCGATCGATGTGTTGCATTTTGAGATAGAATGATTGACAGCTGTTCAAACTCACTTCAACACTTATTTCACTCAAATAAGCTCAAGGACATAGGCTTCCATTGAAAGTTTCGCCAGGTACAGTATTGTAGCTACTGTACAACTTGGTGGCCCCACAAGAACCTGAAGAACTTTTGTGGGATCTTCTCGAAAACGAATGTTTCTAGTTGCATTCATTTCGTTATTCATCCATTCGACTATCGATTGGCGGAGTTTATGCCCTCTGTTCATTCCCATTCCCAGATTTCAAATAATCCAGTACATATTGACTGGCAGAGTTAAGCCTCTGCACAGGGGTGTATCTAATAATATTCTAGTGCATTCTTTTCCAATGTTTTTTTTTGAAGAAGTTTGCAAAGTCTTGGGATTGGGATTGACAAAACATGTCAGTTCTTTCCAATAAGCTTCACACCTTAAAAAAAACACCTTTCGAGTTTTCACCTTACGCACGCTATCATTGCTTATCACAAACTAAGCTCGATCGGAGTCCAAGAGCGCGGAGAGCTTCGATTCATGCAGTCGATTAAACGTGCAATTCCGTGAGGTCCTCCCCCATCGGTGCGTACCCTTAACCCGGCGTCAGGTGTGTCTCCGTCGGTTCCCTTCGTTAGCCTGAACTGCATCAATCTCAGCGGCAGCAACGGCCCACCGCACCAAAACCACGCAGACACGCAGACTATCCGCTCCAGAATCTTTCCAGAGCCGCTCCAGAGAACCGGATGATAAATTACTCTGGGGGAAGGCCTCCTCTTCCTGCTGCTGTTGCTCCGACCAGGCCGTGCTGCTACTGCGGCCGATCGTTGCCGTTCTCGTTCCTGTCTGCTGTGCCAGGTCGAGAACAGGCGGAGAAGCGCAAAAAAAACCTGCAAAAAGAACGACAGTCTCGAAGTGAAGGAGGGATTGTAACGCCGCTCACAGATTGTGTGGCTCAAACAGTAGCACCGGCATTAGCATATCGCGTTCGGCCTATCATCGCAGTCGCCTCTGGAGCGGTGGCTGCGGCCATCTCGGGGGCTCCAATTGCAGCAACATAACGAGGGCACCCCATGACATCTTCCCTCGCTGTGGGGTGGGCAGCGAACAGGCTCTCGGCATCGGCATTGACGCGGTTTGGCGATCGCGCAGAGATGTCCGCCCGCCGGCAGTGTACTTAGGAGCCGGGGAAGCCTAACAGAGACGGAGCGAGCGATCTGACCGGCCCCACCGGGCAACGCTAGGCCCGTCGCTGCAACGTCGCCGGCGTCGTCATCATCTCTGCTCGTGCAATAATGATGCACAGCGTGGATAAAGCAAAATAACCGGTGTACCGCGTAGGCAGGCTGCAGCGAGCCTTGTCCCCTTCTGCACCTTGAGAGTGTCGTACGGGAGATGATGAATTTTGATTAAACGCTTCTTTCTTCCAGTGACATTTATCTACATATTTAGCTACATTCTTGACATTACCGCAGTGTAGGGTAGGTTCTTGGACGGTGGCTTCGGCCACGGGGCTGGTTCGGTGCGGCGATCGCCCCTCTTTTGCGTAAGCCTTAACCAGTGAGCTTCGTCGTTGCGTTCTGACTTAATTGTGGTCGGTTTTGTGCACGCACCAGGCCGGTGCCGGGCGCAAGATGGTGAGATCGATAGTGGTGGGGCCGTGCCGTGAAGAGTAATCTTTACGCGGGCAAGACTTTGGATACGCGCGGTTTGCGACGAGCGCTACCATTTTGTCGCTTTTAGCGCTATCAGATGGTTGAGATTCTGCTCAGTGACCTTTTATTTTAAAGGAAAAGCATCTCAGAAGACAGCACGTAAGCGAGAGCGAAACATCCTCCGTGAAAGAAAATGTTTGTACATTACATTAACGGGGGCTACGGGGGCCTTTTTTCTCGAGAAGGATCCCTACCTAGAACCGATTCTTATCCGTTGGAGTGTTTCGGCAGAATAAATCGTCCTTCGGGGGTCGTGGGTTCATCGGAATGTTTGCCTTTACCCTGCCAGCTTCCATGATCGTTGTTTTAATTTCCATTTGTCGAACGCGGTGTGCTCCGGTTCGAAAACAAATGCGTTTCACGCACGATTGACATCTGATGTGCTGGCCGGGATCGGTAATTCAAATTTAGAAAATGAATGTTGATTAATGTTTCACTTAGCCTGTCGCCAGGCAGCGCGACATCCCCGGATGATCCAAGGATGCGCGTCGTCGTTCGATGGCAGAAAACGTGAAAACGTGGGACTATGGACAGCCAGCGTATCCTCCGCTATCGACGCCGCGGGCATGGAAGGGCTGCTCCTTCTCGGAAGGTGTGCCGTGCCGTGGAGGAGGTGAGAAAAAATGCATCCGTTCGGTTAATGTAAGCCACGTGTCCTCGGTTGCTTCGGAAGCAGCTTCGGTATGGTGAAATTGAATATTTAGCTCGCTGGCCTATCTTTTCCGGTGGATTAGATGTTTTTTTTGGGTTGAGATGAGATACATTTGGGAGGTATAAGGGGATAAACATATTTTCTTTTTGAAATAATAAAATTGCTAACGTTATTGTTACTTTCTGCTACCATGTTTTGTGAACAAATTTTGTCGAAGGATGTTTGGTTTGATTATCATACTATTTGTTTTATTTGATCTAAATTGTTTGGGTTTGGTTTACTGTATGAAATATTTATCGGGTTCTCATTTCTACCTTTTTTTTGGAGGACTATTCAGAAGAAAGTCTGGCGATATTTCTCCATCCAAACATTTGGTCGTGTTTTAGTATTTCTATTTGCTACCTATGATTATACTTTAAAGTATTTATAAGACATAATACAACATCCCGATCCGAATTTATTCTGTTGTATTCACTTCACTTCTAAAATATCTTAAATGACATTTTGATACCAAACTAGTGAAAACTAAACGTTAACTAATGTCAAAACCGCTATAGAATTAGCCGGTTCAACTTCTAGTCTCTCTCAACTTTTAGTCTCTCTCTCTCTCTCTCTCCCTCTCTCTCTCTCTTTTACTATCCTTCTCTTCCTAACTATAACGATACACTTTAAAGTATTTATAAGACATAAAGAATTCATCGAATCGGATTTGTGCTATTCTATTCAATTTTCTATTGAAATTGCTTCTGATGCTCGTAAATGACATTTTGATATCAAGCTAGAAAAACTATTAGTTATCGAAAACCATTATAAAATTAGCCAGTCCAACTTCTCCCTGACGGAAGAAAAGCGATTGGGTATAATTATATTCATAGGAGCTCAAACGCCATTCGCCACCCAACCCATTTGCTGCATCAGCATATGTTCGCATATAAATAAAAATGCTCACCGGTTTGAAGTGTTGACATAACATTAAACTGTCCCAATCGAATTGATCTATTTCGCATTATGCATGCGCCAAGACTAGGTTAAATAAGCGTTGCGGATGAAGTCGAAGGGAGGCGTACCGAAAGCAAAACACAAAGCAAAAAACAAAAACACAATAGAGAAATGCTTCCAAATGGTGACAAAACAATGTCCTGTGAAATGGAAACGGTGCGCAAATGAAGAAAAAGAGCATAAAAAAGCCCTGAACCAAACCTCGAACCCGCTCCAACCCGCGCCGATCCAATTGGGCCTAATAAAAATTTTAAATAATGCGTTCGCGGGGAAGACTGAAGAAAAAAAAGAA
>KB672791.1:4633171-4660146 GCA_000349145.1 Anopheles dirus | reverse complement strand
CGATGATGAAGACGATGCGTACTGTGA
Organism: Anopheles dirus; assembly: GCA_000349145.1. NCBI lineage: Eukaryota > Metazoa > Arthropoda > Insecta > Diptera > Culicidae > Anopheles > Anopheles dirus. The sequence goes on along the minus strand of KB672791.1, from coordinate 4,660,119 downwards.
TGGAGGAGTGCGTAGGTTAGGTGAGAAAAATTTAATAAAGAGCAAAAACGCGGACCGCTCCATGCGCGGTGGAATCGCATGACATTCCTGCGTGGCTGGTGAGGTGACGATGATGAGGAGAATGACAATAATGAACGGGTTGTCGTGTGCAAGTGTCTGTTTTTTGTTATGTGGGCTGAAAATACTATTTATGTAAAATTCAAGTGTAGACAAAACAAATGAAGTTCGTGTTTGTTATTTGTGACCAAGAACACAAGCGTACACATAAACGAGCAAACGTAATTATAGGAATTATAGGAATTATAGGAATAGTAGGCTTAATGCAACTTAAACTTAAACAGATTTGAACAGTTGATGTTCTTTGTTATTAAGAACATTGAACATGACTGTTTGTGATGCTGCTTGTGATGAGTATTGTGGATTATATATTGCAGTAATTTACAAACTACGTCGAGCTACGAACTATGCTCACGGATGGTGGCAGCTGACCAGCCATATATCAGCCTGAAGAAACTTTTTCACCCAGCGAACTTGCCGCGTAGGACGAAGCTTGGACTGTGTATATAAAACATTTGTATTCCCAGTACTCACATCCACTCTGTCTCTGTCATGCACAGACTCTGAGACATGCACTCTGATCAAATCTGACGAAACCCTCTTAGCAGCGTTCGAGAGGAAGATGTGTGGAAGGACAATGGAGGAGCCGCTACAATGACGAACTCAATGAGCTTTACGAAGACCTTACCGTAGTGCAGCACATTAGGTTCACTAGGATCAGGTGGGCTGGTCATGTCAGTAGAATGACACCGAACGACCCAGCTCGTAAAGTCCTTTAAATCTGTCCACATGGATCTGTAGATCATGTTATGAAAGTTAGAAAGTCATTTACAATTTAAATAAGCTTTTATATTTAGAAAAATCTTTATTATATAATATACACTTCCAGTCCTGGATCCACTAGAGCACTAAACGAGCATAAAGCACTAATAGTTGTGACTAGAGTTTCAAAAATATGTTTGATTATTCGATATCGTTATTGTTGCCCTGAAAACGACGAATAAAACGAAAGGTACTGCCTCCAACATTTGACACCCTGATTATTTATAGAATGCGTGGTTCATGTTTTACGATCCGAATTCGTGATCTTTTAATGTACTTGGTTCATTAAACTACGTAACTTTCAATGTTTTAACCCTGAAAGGTTCGTTTCAAAGCACCGAAGGAATTTTCTCATTTTTAAGACAAAATGGGATGTGACAGAATGTTTTCTTCTTATTATAAATTTATATCCAAATTTCATTGTTATTACCTTCGTATCACAAATTTGAATTCAAATTATACATAGTCCTGGTCTAATTTAGGCTTTTTTAAATTGTTTTAAGCCACGCATTATTATATATTTTTGTTTTTTTTTATCTAAACATTTTTAATAAAATCCTTTCTCTTTTTTCTCTAAGTTGTCTGAGGATTAGAAAAAAACTAGGTCCAAAAATATATTTTCAATCGCTGTGCAATGTGAAGCAAATGTAAAATTGAAAGCGATTTGGTTGCTCAATAAATTTCAACACTTCCTGCCCAAGAGCGGGCAGGAATCCGGATCAAAGCGGACCGGGTCGCACCTCGACTACGGACTCATTAACCATGCAAACAAATCTTCTCGCCCACGAAGAAACCCAACCAGAACGGCCGGCTCTTTGAAGGGTGCGAAGAACGTGCCGCGGTTGCGCAATGTTCCAACGCGCTGGAAAACCCTCGGCCACTCAACAATCGGAAGGGGCATTAAAATGACCTGCAATGCGCCGCAATGGTTGCGCACGGGAGTAAAGTAATGGTGAGAAGATTAGGAAGGTGTGTGAAGCCTTCCCAGGGGCGATGTCCGTCGGGATTTGGAAAACGGACAAGTTTGAGTATTATTTTAATTGTAGTCGGCTGTCGGCTCGATTTATTTCTTCCTGTTGTCGATCACCGCCATTACGTTGGGTTTGGAGGGGGGCTCAAGAAGAAAGTATTGTCCACCCGCCGGTGTCTTCCATTCTGGTTCGTGTGTGTGTGTGTGTGTGTGTGTGTGTGTGTGTGTGTGTGTGCTGGTGTCTCGTTAGGCATCTGGCGGGGTATGCATTTATGGCAAGAGAAGAATGACTTCTGGCCCAGAAGCTTCCGCGATCGTCGTGCGTTCTTTGCGCAACCGTCAACCGATCCGGTATTGATTGATCCGCTCTCGCGCTTGCACTGGAGCTGCGGTGCGTTTTGCCCGAGCATCAGCATCGAGAATGGTGGATTGTTCGGTGGATTTTGATTCATCGCCTTATTCGTGGGCTGCTGCGGCCGCCGTGCGAACGTTTGCCGGGGCCGATGAATACCATTTTATTTAAATTTTCATATGCTTATTTGAATTGACGTCAGGACATTCGGGCTCGGATGGCCTCGGTTGGGCTGGTCGCGATTGGTCGGCTGCGACCGGTGACGGGCGTGCAGAGCAACAAGAACAAACACGGCGAAAACTGACCGTCCTTTTTTGTGTCTCGTCCGTTTTGCATCCGCCAGCCCGCGGTCTGGGTGGTACGCATGATCGCGATGATCTGCGGCACGGCGAGCCGGCCTCTCCGGCACTGACGAACCAGATCCCTAATCAGTTCGGATTGAGTGACAGTTTGCAAAAGGAGCATCGCAGTTGGAGTTGGCGCAACGTGACGTGGATTTGCTGTCGGGCTGGGATGTGGTGCATTAACAAAATGGCCGCTGAATGGGAACCTTTTTACGAAAGGGCAAAGTTTGGGTCGTTCCTTGTAGGGATGTGAGGCAATGAAACGTGGCTTGACTGGCGAACCTAACGATAGGCACAGCGCATTACTTCGTTCGAACTGTGCATCATATGACAAATGATGCGCGCATTATCTAGCAATCTCGCACTAGAGCAAACCTCCGCCCAGCCGTTGCACCTAATAAATGTGTACAGGCGAACAAATGAATCGTTTTTATTGGATAGTTATTAGTTTATATTTCATTTGTTCCGCACGCTTCCTGCCACAGAATCGTGCCACGCTCGGTGCGCCCCACGAATGGGGCCAGCAAACGGAAACGGGCACGAAAGCCCGCAGAACAACCGGGCAGAACAACAGTTCCTTGCAGCTATTTACAATAAATTTAACCAGATTGTGTACCATGCTCTTTCGCAAGGACCGTTTTGTAGTGCGAGACACACGAACGGAACGGACCAAAAGAGGACAAACAAAACAAAAAGAAAAAAAAACACAACGCAAAATTAATTACGCCAAACGAAACATTGCAACATCGCCATGTGCACGTAGAATCCGAAACGCTTCTACGCTCCACGCGCGAGCAGTGGTGGTGCGCTTCGTTTTCTTCTGTACGGCTGTTCTTGTGGCGTTGTGGCTGCCTTTTTTCGAGCCGTGGCGGCCCAAGAACCCGTACGGTACGGTTTGAGCATGGGGCAGCTGGCCAGCTTCGAACCAGCGCCGGGGGCCCTTTCGGGGTGACTCGCCCTTTTGCATGCTCCTCTGCAGGTTTTAATTAATAAATGAAGCATATAATTTCGCGCGCCCAGTGCCACGGGATATTTGAATATTGTCATTATCCGTTTGCTGCCCGCGAACGCGGGTGCGCGGGACCCCGGGAGTTGATCAATGGGTTGCACGGATTTGAATTATAGTTCTCTTCTTTTTTTTTCTTCTCCCCCTGTGGAAGCTGTTGTGCTGTCGATGTGGTGGCACGATCGGATCCGCGCTCGTGGATGGTGCAGTATAAAAAAGCGATTGTTGAAAACCGTTTAAAGAGTTTTTTTGTGGGTTTTACTTACTAGGTGATTCATAAAAAAAACAGTGATTCACTTTCACTTTTTTATACAACTCCAACTATAATTGTTATTCCGATTAGTTTATTGGAGACAAAATCATCTGACATCAAAGTAGCTGTTGAATTTGTTTGTTTGGCTCTGTTAATCATCGAACATTAGGCACCTCATTGATGCCTACTGGGTGCTGTTAACATGGAAATAAGGTCTGAACCTTACGAGGAATGTTGAAGGCTTTGCTTCACATTCTCCTGGAGCTTTCGTACTTTAGTTATTTCTTCTTGGAATTTAATTTCTTTATTATTTCCAGCAATTTCCAGCTTTGTGAGGAGTTCCAATATGAGGAAAATTCCACAGAATGGATAAGCCAACTATGCCAACTATGGGCTCATCTGGAGACTTATCTCATCTAACAGCGGTTCGATGTATCACTCCTTCTTCATCGTATTCGATGGGTCTCTTTGCAAACCATTGTCGTCCTGTCGATTCATATATCACTCCTTTTCTGTACACGTTGTAATTATTAGAAAATTGAACATTTTTTCAATTAAATGTACGTGCACTTGTTCCATTTTTAATGTTTATAAATTATAATCTTATGGTCTTTTGCTTTGTAATAGTACAATACAGCTTTGTAATACAGCACTTCACATCATCAGGATCGTCTCCTCCTAACAAGGAGCTACTTTACCGGGTATGGTGATAAAAATCAGTCTAGTAGGCCGTAAGTCGGAAGGCGTAAGTCTTTAGTCCAAAAGTAAAAGAAGAAGAAGTATTATGAAACGCTTTTCGTGGCTGGTACGGTTCCTTGAGACAATAAACAATTAAACATATGAAAAATATGTGTTTTCGTTCGATCTTCAAGAGACTCATATAGAAAGCGTAGTTAAAAAAGACTAAAAATAAGGGATAAAAACATTGATGAGGTGTCTACGTGAGTGAGATTATCCTTATATTATAATGCATTTCATTGAACCGATCTTCCAATGCAACTAATAAACTCTGCACATTTTGCAATAAAATATGAGCTAAACGCCTATTGACGGTTTGTTAGCGAACCGCTGCGCCATCGAAACTCCAAACCCCCTCGAAATGATGAAGGTATGCCCGAGGGGCACTTCGAGACGTGTATTAAATAAATTGGATCGTTTGGTCGGGCAAGGATTCTCGGAAACTCGGCACTCGGCGGTGTGGCAGCGTAATCATAAATGGATCAAAGATGGGAAGGTTAGACGAAAAAACAAAAACGAACGGACGTAGGGGCCCGCATTCCGCGCGGAATCCTTCTGATGTGGAACCGATCAAAGTAAAATTCTTCACCCGATCGATGACCGGACCGGATCGATCGAATCGGTTTCAATCATGTGACCCCCGCGAAAACCCCTGCTCCGCTTGGTTGCCGCTATAAAAATCACGACGGCATTAGCGAGCTAGAACATAAATTATGATTTTCAGCGTTCGACCGGGCCGACAGGCCTACCCAGGCCGAAAACGGAAGCCACCGGCACCGGGAGGTGAATGTCAAAAAATATGTTTGCATTCCTCTCGCTTGATCGTGTGTGTGTGCGTGTGTGTGTTGTTTTTTTTTGTGTTTCGGTAGCGGCAGCCATAAATTAATCGTCAAATTTTGGAGATCCTCCCCAAACGTCATGCGGTTTTGCGGGAGAGGGTTGAGTTTGTTTTTTTTTGTCGTAGTTTGCAACCGTGTGCATCTAATGATCGGGACGGATGCTGGCTTGGCTTAGACCAGCATGGCGGTTGATTGATTGTGATGGCTTGTTGCGTTTGGTAGCATTGTTTGCATCAACAGCATTGATTGGGAAGAAAGGTTAATTGGTGATCAATTTGTTTCGTTATTTTGTTGCACGTACGCAGGTGTATTTGCTTATGCGGCTTTAGTAGAAATGTTGCTATACTCTTTTCATGTTTTTTATTAAACTAAATGTTTTTTAATCGATCAAAAAAAGCTTAGAACCCAACACCAAAGAAACGAGAATACATACACTAATTTAGATTACTATGTAGTTATGCCTGTAGACTTGTGTTGTTTTAAAGTGTAATGTTTGTATCGAAAGACAGGCATATAATCAAATGCATACGACAGATGAAGATATTTATAATATTTGAGATGTTGGGCACGTGAATATTTAATCTGTAGGTGATTAGAAATCTAGTTTTTGTTCTTTGACGTCACATTTTACGATGTCGTGCCTGATGTTCTATGGCACAAGACTATTTATTTTTCTTAGATACTAGACTCAGTCCTTCAAACCTGCATAAAAGTATAAAGAATGATTTAAACGTTTTTTTTTATATACAGTTATAGATAAACAGTCACAAGTACGATAGGTCAACAGTCGACGTAGTGTTACTCTACAACTAAGCTAGTATTTTAAGTTACTAAACGTTCAGTATAAGAATGAATGTGTGTAATCCTAGTTTTAGTTCGTATTTTAGTCGTAACAATAAAAGTTAGGTTGTAAGAAACCAGCAACCGGTCTATATGCCTCATAATTACTTGTTTTTGAGTTGTTTTAACTAATTTGGTTTCTGAAAAATTTCAACAAATATTTGAGAAATGAGGGTTGCCTTAACCGAGAAGATGTTTCATTTTATTTATTTATCTTCGAATTAATTATTAAAAATAATATTGTTATTTGATATAGTGGAGTTGTACATTTCTAAAATCTTCTTGATCCAAATATTACAACCAAACATTATTTGCTGCGTCTAGGTCAGTAACTTCCGCGATAAGCGCTCCGAACATTTCCCTACACCGATTGAAAATAAGCCTACGGCAAAGTATTCTTAATGCCTGCATACACGTATCAATTATTTGATTAATGCACCACCATACCCATTCATTCATTCCTCACGAGCGATTGTGTTAAATGAATAAGCCGCAATAGGAAGTCATTTTTAAGCGCTCATTTACGCATTTCCGCTCCTTGTTGGGCGCCCTGTCAGCACCGTCCAGGCAAGCGCCGCCGGTTCGATTGAGAAAGCGCACCATTTCTATTAATTCATTTATCCTGACAGCTACACTGCCAGTAATTAGCTAGAACCCACTGCCATTCCTGCCCATTTACATGCGACCATCATTAGTCAACGGCATGCCGCTGCTGCTGCTGCTGCTGCCTGCTGCCACTGCTCCATAATTAAGAGCTGGCCAGCTCCGACGGGTGCGCCTCCATCACCGGCCACCCTTTAAAAGGGCTTGGACAGCAGCAGCAGCAGCACTCCGGACGAATTCGAGCACGCAGAAACGCATCTGGTTCTACCGGTCCGGAATGGGTTCGAGCCAAAAGCTTAATTTTCCCACGCAAAACGCGAACGCGCACTATTGCGGTGCGCGCGAGTGGTCTTGGCTGGAAATGGAAATCGAGGTGGAAAATCAGTGCCACTTGCTTGCCTAGTGCCTGTCCGGCTGTCCGTCTTGCTGCTACGCCCGCTGCCGTCTCTTTAGGATGTCCTATCTCTCGATCGGTACCCGGCTGCAAGTCTTCGGAGGATTTGGTGACTGCCGAAAACGAACACCCCATGGTCCGTGCATTCCTGCGACAGTGGACAGGTTTGGTTGGGTCGAAACTGCGGACGAAGCTGCTCCGTATCGGGCAGCTAGTACTGCTGCTGTTGCTGCTGCTACTGCTGCCACAGCAGATCGGAAGGTTTGAGCGCTGGTTTAGCTAAAATTCGCCTCCCTCGAGCGAGTTGACTCGGTACGAAAAGAGGGACCAATTAGCCGTGCCAATGTGCCATAGAAGGTCAAATCTCATTTGGTCTCATTACGCGATAAAAACGCCCCGTAAGTGTAGCTGGCCGGCGCACCGGATCGGAACCGATCCGGCGGTAATGTATGCACCGGCGATTAAATTGTACAAATAATTTTAATTGACCGTTTCCCATGGAAACCGGTGACATTTTGTCATGAATGCCGAACGCACCGCTCGAAAAGGGAGGTGCCGCTCCGTCCGTACGTCCGTCGTCCCTAGAGCCACCGCCCGGGAGTAACATTGCTGTCCGTTTTTGCAAAGTTGTCGAACGCCGGTCCAGGATGGGGTCGGTTCGGTGGCCAACAAAAGAAGAAAAAAACATACACACACGCACACCAACTGAAGGTAAATAAATAAAAATCCATCTTCACACCGAGCGAACCGGGCGGAGGTAAGGCCATCTTGGATGCAAAAAACGCTTCCCCACCATCCGTTGCACCGGGTCCCTGCGTTCGGTATTAATCATTCCCGTGTCTTTTTAATAGAGACATCGAGCTTTAATGACCACCGGTGTTGATAGTTGTTGTGTCTGGCTGGCGAGTAGGAGAGTAGTAGGAGAGCACTGTGCCGTTTTTTTTTCGCTCTCAGCCCGCTTCCATCTTGTCTGGAACGGTATTTGTGCCTGTACATGATGTTGAAGTACGTAAACGAATACACACACACACACACACACACACAGCAACACGGAACCATGTAGAGCCAGCCCACGAAAGGAGATGGTGGTTTTAATTTGAATTTTTAATTCATATCGCCACATATCGTAAACGGTGGTGCGATGGAGAACCGATTCGGCCCACCAAACGCATGAATGAAACGGTTTGCGGGAGTCTCTAGCATTTAGTCTTTCCGCGACAATTATGTCAAATAAATTAGTTTGTATTATATAGCTTTTTGCAGGCATAAAAATTACAATGAAAGGTTGTTCAATCTTAATGTGTATGGGTTGAGAACTTAATCCGTTTAAAAAATATTCCTTTTCTTACGGTCCAACTAGAAAAACTCCATCAAAGTAATAGATATTGAACACCAAAACATGAAAATGTCAGTTTCCAAGATTTTCAATCCCAAACATACAACAATAGTTGAAGCTAGTGCATAGGGCTGTCATTTGCATTAAGTTTTACTAGGGAAGTACACTTTAATACTTTATAATACTTTATGTTCCTATGAGTGTTCCTATGATGCCTAACTTCACTCGATCATCAAACGGACCTGTAAATGCAGTTTTTGATGATCAAGTGCAAGCCTTTTTCTTGTAATTATATATGCACTTACATCGCATCAAAAGATTTATACTTATACAGCGAAACAAGACGTCAGCTATAGAAGCGGCAATTCGAAGACGTCCTTCGTTCTAAGAAAAAAGGATAAGGATCTTCATAGTTTATGTTATTTAAGTCTCTTGTTTGCTATTTTCATTACAACTTATTGAAACCCGTTTTATCCTTTATATTCAAGTGATGGATTTCAAAAATGGAAAATTGTGTTCAGATTTATAAAATTTTCGGTAATAATGGCATGCAATTCTATACATCAGATCTATTTTGTCCATAATTTTTTCACCATCTTTTGTCGCAAAATATGATATGTAAAAAAATATGAAAAGGACTAACATAAGAAAAAGTTTATCAGATGTCAAATGCTATCGCTTTTTGCTTTATAAAAAAATAAATAATAATAAAAATTTATTTAAAAGGTTTTCAAAATGCTATATTGAAACCATCAATAGTTTAAAGACTATCCCAACAGTGTCTGTACTATCCCAAGAAAAAGATTCTATCGGTTTAGCGGTGTGTCGGGTACGAATTTCCGGTTTTATTTACAGCTGTTTCAACATAATATGATCGTACCGAATACAATTATCCTCTGCTAGTTTTTGTTTGCTCGTCTCGAGCGAACTCGATGTAAAGTTAAGTAATGATTGTTCCTCAATGAATGGTCGTACTCGAAAACCAACGTGCTGTTTTTACCATATCTCACACACATTTCATCTAAATGTTATTCCTACTACTATCCTACTATCCTCATATTCCTGTCTCCTCCTTAAGCTTAGTTTTTTTACGGTTTGTTTGGTTTTAACTTGTAAGTTCTAAATGTGGTATGTTAGTTTGCAAGTGAGTTTTTAAGTTATTGTACTGATCTTGCTAAGCCTTTGGCAGGCCTTAAGCCTTAGCATTAGCCTTAGGCTAAAACTTAAAGTATTGTTTTATGTTTAAAAATTGAGAAAGGTATATTTTCAATTCCTTCACAGTCATAAAATTATACACAGAACCCGATTGATTGCAACAATACTTACACGTCACTTTGGCTGGCACAGATAGGGAATCCACGAGGGGATCCCACCGGTGCCCCATCGGTCATCGTGCGTGCGCTGTGCGAAGTAATCATACGATCATCAAAGAATGAACACACATTTTCCTTTCGTGAATAATACCGATCGTTTTTGTGTGTAACGCTGCCGTTGGCTGCGATCAGCATGGCGCTGTAATCGCCACCATCAGCACGAGGGCGAAAGAAAACGATGCTAATCGGCGCCGCCGAGGATGCGTATGCGCTGCGCGTGCCTGTGCGCAATTTGATCGTGTAAAACGCCGCAAGAATTGGCACCGCGTAGTGGAAAAGGGGCGCGTGCTGGCGCTGCGGATGATGATTGTAATTTTATTAATTTATTCATGTGTAGGAATCGTCTTAATTAAAAGACAATTAGAATACGGACGGGGCGCAAAAGGTGTCGGGTGCATTTGCGTGCGATAATTTATGGAAGCGAGGTAGGGAAATCAATGCAACGTTTTTGCACCAGGTGGATGAGCGAGGCGGTGGAGTTGTTTACTAAAAACGAAAAAGAGAGATGAAAAAATGTTGTGAAAATGTGTTATTTTATCAGTAATAATCCACGAGCGGTTCGGGGATTAAAATAATCCATCAAACACACATTTATGGCGCATTTCAACGATTAGTTTTTTTTTATCTCTCTTCCCTTTCAAAGCGCCTAAACATCCTTCTCACATTCCAGCCGGGCCGAAACCGACCGGGCCGGGATTGATTGGTGATGGCTTCGGCCACGGCCCCTCGGGTTTAATAATATTGATACGACCGGCCGTTTTGTTGGACATTCGGCGGACGATCAGGCAGATTGAAACTGATCGCGCGTGCAATAAAAATCGAAATTTTACATAAAATACTAAGTGTTTTATGAAGTTTTATTGGTCGTAAAGCCGTCCGTATTTTGGGCCCGCGATGAGGCCATAAAATAGGTGCGTTTACAATCTTTCTCCTGCCCGTACAGCCGCCGTGCGTTCCGCCGCGTGCGATCCGGACGATTGTTTCGCCATTGCCAGTGCCATCGGTTGCCCTGCGCGGCACTTTCCTTCCCGGGGGGTTTTTGGCTGAGCGCGCTGCCTAATCCCACCGTCGGCGGCGATCATGTTGACCGTTTTCCCGCGGCCATCCTACCCTCTGGTTAACCTTTCCCGTCGCACTCTAATTGACAGCGGACAGCGGCGTTTCGCGGACGCTGTCACAACGATGCTGTGGAATGATTTTATTGCACCGTACCCGGGCTCCGGTCAGATGTTTCGGGCCCGGTTGAGCTTCGGTGCGCATCGGTTTCCGCGGTGCGCCGTGTTTCGATTTCATCTGGATCTGTACGGGCGGGGAAACGCGTTGCGGAGCGCCCCGAAGAAGAAAGCACCGGATCGCCTTCGCTGGGGGGTCAATAAATCAAGCCAATTTTATAGCGTCGATGATTTTCGGTAACCGACGATGAAATTAAGCGATCGGGTAAGGGTTTCCCTAGGCAGGCTGCGTGCTGGGTGGATGTGAGAAATAGCTGAATGTCACTGGATGCCCTGTGACACTAACCGGCAAGCTTGGTATCATTTGACGGGTTTTATTAACTTGATTCAAGAAACGGACGGAACTTCCATAAGGTAAACTGCCGGTATGAAGGTTATGTTTTATATACTTTTATTAATTTAAATAACGTTATAAAATTTGGTAATGGAACCATTCCTCTATTAGTGGTTTATATTCACGCTACTCGCTAGACAGCAGCCAAATTATTCAATAAGAAGACTAGAAATAACCTCATGCTTCAGAACTGGTATAGCTAAAAAATAAATAAATCAAATTATCACGACTGTTTCATACAATTTGAAATCTTCTTCGAATAAACGTACTAATTTTACGATTTTCGGAAATAGTACAGCCTCGTACAGTGCAGTTGATGTTGCACATTATTGTATGTAACAAATGTGAACGATTTTTAATGGAAAAAATTGATTGATTCAGGTTTGAAGTGTCACTAATTTTCCGATAGTAGAATCGGTTTAATCGTTTGATCACACCTGGTTATCTGTTAGAAATACCAAAATTGTCCTTCTAGGGGTTTATTAACCCCAAAAATGTCAGTTGGCTCTAAAACATTCGATCGAACCTTATTAACAAGTGCAATCTGTTAGAAATAGCAAAAATTACCTTCTAGGGGTCAATCAACCCCCCACTTGAAACTAACACTTTTCCAGACCTACTAGTGTTTTGTTTTTGAAAAAAAGTCCGAAAAATACTTTCTTTACTTCGCAGCTTTCCTGCAAAGTGACCCGTGATGCATAACGTCAAATGTCATCCGCGAGTTACGACCGATCCATCATCGTACACGCCAAGAATAATCGTTGCCATAGCGACGCCGGTTTTGGAAATCGCACAGAAAAGCACAGAAAAGCACCCCCAAACTTAAACGACGTCTTGCGGTGGAAATTAATGCCCGCACATTAAACGCATCACGACCCGCGCACATTACTGCGTACACGGATGGTTGCTGTGTGAAAGTGGATCGTGTTGTCAAACGCTGTCCGCGTCCGCGACGATGTGCGAGATCCGCGCACCGCGACGATCAGCTGACCGCACCGAGCGGGCCGGTGCGGTTCCCAAAAAGTCCGTTCCGGGTGAGTTTTATTGCACGCATTACCTCTCCAGGGGCACCCGTGCTTTTTTTTCGGGGGGAGAATCCGCGCCCCATTAACGTAGCGTCGTAGCGGGAAATCCGAGCGATCTGGAACGCACCGAAAACGGGGCTGCGAGAAATTAATTAAGTTATTTGGAGTGCGGCCCGCCGCCGCCCGCGGTCGAAGGCCCGGCACAGCGGAGAGGAAATAAATATTTATCGATCCGTGGCACGCATCAAAATCCACGGGCTCGTACACACAGGCACACGATCTCGGGGCTCGGGTGTGGCTTCGGTGTGTGTGTGTGTGTTTGCTGCTAGCTGGTGGGTTATTTTTTACTTTCCTGCTCGGTTGTTTTTTTATTATGGGAGGGCAGACGGTTTTATTGCGGGTGCCAGCAGCGTCAACCTGCAGCCAGCCGCGGTCAATTCGTGAGATTCGCTCCGATGGGCGTTCGGAATCGTAGCGTAGATCGAGCGCGTCGTAAAATCGGGCTTGAGCAAAGGATTGCCCGGCCGGAGCGATCGCTGGAGCGGCTCTGATTGGGATTTATGATAAGGTTTTGGTTCTACGCTCGGGAACGGATTAGAAACGTTCGGGGAGGTTCGAATAAAAGAGAGACGAGAGTATGAGAGAGGTAGGATTGGTATGGAACAGCTGCATCGAATGCGTCTACTTACGGTGCGTCTCTGAAAGAGGATGATTAGCAGGAGTGAAAAGATCACTTCTAGAAGTGTGTTCACTTTCATTTTATTAACACTTTTATTTTATAGTCAGGGAGAGTTCTAGACGTCAATATAAAGGGCATAAAAATATGTGAGATTGTGGGACTACGAGGCAGATAAATTGTTTACGCCCTTAATGAACGTAACTACTATTTTTTTTTAAATCAAACATACAACCTCTCGAACCACTTTTTAGCAACGAAACTGGTTTCTCAATTGAATTCCCTATCGAAGAAGCGCTCACTCCCCTCTGAAGCTACCAGGCGGGCAATGAAATGTGTACAGTACGTGCGAGTGAAACGTTTTCGTAATGCAAATTTAGCCACCATGGAAAGCTTGTTGGCTGGTCCTTACATTTTGTTTACCGTGAGTTGGGGCTCGAGTGCCGAAAATAAAAACTTCCTTAACAAACGCAGCATAACGACGATGGTAAACACGTGCTCCGGTTTATTCTAATTGAAAAGCGCGTGGCGATCCTGTTGCCAGCGAACTTTAAGCGAATGTAACAAACGGAAGGGTTAAACCTTAAGCCTCGAATTTAAGGTTTAGACTTGTAATGTTTAGACTTGTAGTTTTGAGCAATATCATGGACCTTTTTATGTTACTTATGATTTCCGAAATAATAAGTAGAACATTTTGTGTAGTACATACGTGGAAGATTATGTTGGTCTACCAAAATTGACGGATTTTGATTAAAATTAGTCTTGTAGAAGAAATTTCCAATATTATTGATTCAGATCAACCTTCGAAGGGTACAAAAACAGGATTAGTATTTAACACTTACGGTCAAATGGACCGAATACTCCTTTGGTGCAAATCATGGTGTCAATTGACACCAGATTTGTCCGTTAGTGTTAATACTAATGAAGTATTTTTTTTCACCATACAAGTTTTATTGCATAATTTACAAAATTGCCTTCGTATCCTAAAAAGAAGCAAGTGTTAATCACAGTGTGTTAATTGTAATTTTTTATTGTTAATTGTACCAAAAGGTTGTTACCAAATGTTTAAAATTACAATGATATCCTGCGATGTTTATTCGAGTTTCTAGATCAAAACTTGCATGCAATTAAAATGAATCTATTACTGGTCCACAATCATTCAAATATTCACCTTGGTTTGGGCTATGCCTACTACGTTTTATACGCTGACACTGACATGACACTTTGCAGAAACTACTTTGTTGTTTTCTCAACAGACTGTACTCTAAACTGCCCATCCCGATTAGCCAAACTCTCTTCTGAGCGAAACATTGTAGAACATATTTATTTAACAGAAATAATTGTTGCAATATTAGTATTTGCAGCTAAACTTATACTATTTAGAAATAGAAAGTCGAAGCCCTGATAGTATTATTTTCTTTTCTTATTTTATTAGTATTTAAATTACAGATGTTTGTGTTTCAGTATTGTCCTTCATTTCTATCTTATTACTAAGGTTGATCCAAGAGTGATCCAGGATTATCCAAAAATGGGTTGGCTAGTTGATGTGTTATTGAAAATTTTCTAGTGTTAATAGTAATACTCCTATTGCAAGATGTTATTATATTTGTAGTTGAAAATTAATACGAAAATCCATGTATGAAATTTGTATATACTACTGTAAGAATCCAACGTATGCTTTCAATGTCATCCATTAAATCCTCCTCGTAGAAATGCCTCCTCGTAGTAGCAGGAAACGCGTAAATATCACACACATTTCCTAGTCCTACCCCGCGACTACAAAGAATGTAAAAAGGCTCCTTCCTTCGCCGGCTCTACCGAACCGTTCGCTCTACCATTCCAAAATATTTATTGTTACAAGTTTTCCTTTACCAGCTTACAACACCGGCGCTCCCTCTGGGTTAGGCGCACCATACGCCAGTTGGCGTATTTAATACGATGCTAATTAGGCCGCGGAGGGAACGACGGAACTGCAAGTGCGTGAAATGAAAATAAAATTATTGCAATACTTGCGAGCCCCAGCCTCAAGGCACTAGGGAAGGGTTCAAACTTTCCCGAACAGCCGTTTTGAGCAGAGCAAGTAATGAAAATGGTTGTAATTTCTGTTCGATCGGTGTAATGTCTTCGATAGCGATAGGGAGAGCCTGTAAGTGGTTTGTAAATATTACACACAGTTTTGGAATAATTGCGGCCATGTTAAACATGTTGCCCGCGTGCGTACTGGAAGCAGGCAAGCCGTACAGAAATTAAATCATTCCTACGTGCTATTTTTA
Organism: Anopheles dirus; assembly: GCA_000349145.1. Lineage (NCBI taxonomy): Eukaryota > Metazoa > Arthropoda > Insecta > Diptera > Culicidae > Anopheles > Anopheles dirus. The sequence goes on along the minus strand of KB672791.1, from coordinate 4,644,652 downwards.
GCTCGGAAAGGAACCGACTCACCCATGCATGCGTACGTACGTACTTCAGCTCCATCCACAACCCAAGCGTAAGGGTAAAATTGACACCGTAAGGAAACCCGCAACCACTTCGGAGTCCGGTAGCAACTTTCGTCACACTTCCGGCCGCAGCAGAAGCCGGCTCTTGCGAGACGTTTGATTAACACGGGCCAAAGTGACGGTGTCCTTCGGAGCCTCGGTGTGCCGAAGTCGCAAAACTTTACACTCATAAAGTTCCGGCAAGTGGTTTGCGCCCCGTTCGCTAGTATGTTCGCTGTCCATCGAATTGTGACTAGTCTCGGAATGGGTTGATGAGGTTCGGCCGGTTCGGCCGTTCTACCGCTAATGAGAGTGGTGGACCACACTCGCGCTGGGAGAAAGGAGCGACACATGCACACATATACGAGACGTGTTCTTACTTTGCCAACCTTCAGTTCCCGGAACTGCGTTCCTTTAACGTGTCAACTTTACACGCGGACTCCATCTTCTTCGGGGCACGGCACCACAGCCCTAATATTTTATCCATTAGGATAAACGTGCCGTAGTGTAATTTGGTTGGCCCGGTCGGGATCGAGGAGGAAGGCCGGCGTTGCTGGTACCGTCAGTGCGCCAGTTTGGCGAAAAGTTGCGCCCGTACACAGCTCAACCTACCGCGAACTACACGGACCCACACTGATAAAGAGTTTGTATATTTTAATTTGCTTCCTTGGCTCCGTCCAACGCACACACACACACAGGAGAGCGCGTGCCCCCGTGCTCGCTAGGGGCCAAAAGGAACATGATGTTGTTCTCGGGTTGCGGAGGCTTGTTTTATGTTTCCGGGCCAAAGGTCCTGGCGCGGGGCAGGGACCTTGGCTTCGCTCTGCCTTCTCCTTCCCCGAAGGGAAATGTATTGTTAGAAACAAACGCTACTACCGCGCACTAACAAGCCCGCCAAGCCCGCTCGCACCGGGCTTGGGTTGCCCGAGTTGGAATTAAATGGCGAGAACGAGTAATTTGGTTAGTATTTACACTCGTTCACCCGTTCGGCCCGGCCGCTCTAACGTGCTGGTAATTTTATGGGTTTACTTTATTGAACTCTGGCGCAAATGAAATGGCACCGGTTGTTGGGCGCTTGTTGGACCGTACTGGTTGGGCTAGAATTACATTGTAGAGAGAAAGAGAAAGAGAGAGAGAGTGGAGTTTTCTGGTTGCACGTGAAGGTTGTACGTGAATTGAACTTTCTTTGTGGTGCTACTATTTTAAGACGTTGCAGAGCATCTGTTTCTGCAGTTCTGAATACTGTTTCAATGTCTTTCATAAAGATATGAAGTTTTTGTTCAAAAAGTAACAAAACTAGGGTGCTAATAGTAGATGGATAAGATTAAGTCAGTTAACGATCATACCACCGAGAGCTAAGTTCTCTTGGTTCATTTTGAGTTCTAGGCTTAAACTAATGAATAGGAGTCTCGAACATATTCCTATCGTTTGAGAACTGTGGTAAATCCCTAACACATTTTTACTATAGTGATAGTTTCATCGTTGCTGTTTTTCTTATTGTGACTTTCTGTGTTTAGGAAATTTAAATATCTTTTTGATTTCTCCAATTATTCTTGGGATTAGGTTTTACATATCATATGTCCCGTCCACAGGACTTGACTATCCAGGCTATTTAGACTAGATGGCCTGGATCTACATGAGGTTGTTGTGCCTAGAAATAAGAATGAATTCTTCTGAGAAATCAACTATCAGCATTAATGTGTGCGCAATTATTGATGTATGAAAGATAATATAAATATATTTCATTATGGCTTAGTACCAGAAATGAAGGAAGTGTTACTCGGAACAGAGTAGCACTCGTTCAATGCATTGATGAGTCATTGATCTCTAAGGCTACATATACTCCATATATTTCTTTATAAACTGCTCTTCATACTCTGTTGTTTAGAAACTTTATGTACCTACATTTGTAACTAAATAATAATTTATAACAAATAGGTTTTGCACGCTTCACCAATAGGTTTTCACGAAAGAAGAAGAAGTTGATTTATTACAATACAAGTTTTGCTCTGCGGAGATTTGTAAGCAGTCAAAGTCATTTTTACACGTAATAAATTGCATTTTCTTGTTAAATTGACTTCGATTGAAAATAAAAACTAAATTAAAACCAGGTTTTGAACACGATCAACGTGGAACGCACGATTCGAATCTTCAAACCGGGGTAAATGAAGGGGAAAACTCGTACCACGCACGCGCAGCTTTCGCTCGGGCGAAACAACCGAGCACAATTTAGCAAGGACACTTTTCCGTCGATATTGCTGCATTGGAGAAGAGCCTGAACAGCAGAAATTCGGTGTACATACCGAAGGGGCAGGACTTTTTATTCCAATTGGAGTTTCATGTTCTAACAGGAATTGAAAATGCTGCTCCGATCTTCATCCTCCAGTTGGGTTTCGAGCTGTTCTGCGTTAGAAACGCCAGCGAAGCATGAAACGGTTCGTCCTTAACTTTAATTTATCGAGCAAATGCAACAACCACAGATCAAGATGTGCGATCGGATGCCATCGCGTTTGCGATCGAGTGCATCTGCCTTTCCTGTCGGAAGGGTTCGCCGAGGGTGCACGAGGATGCGTTTCACACCGAAACGACCGGAACGGCAAAAGTCATTCCATTCCACGGTGGATAGCTGCCCGTTCCAGCGTTGGCCACCGTTGGTCGCATTAGCACATCGTTTGTGTTTCACACACACACACAGACACACATTCGGTGGGTTATTTACGGCTGGAGGTCACCCATCACCCGGCGTTCAATCGAGAGTGCGAACGAGAGTGGAAAGAAAGTCTGCCGTCTTGGAGGCGTTTGTGAAGTTAAGAGCGGAAAGGGCATCACGCTCTCAAGAGGAAACAAAAAAGTGTCATGCATCATAAAGCATGCATTTTGGTGGTTGCCATGGCCAACCGCAGTGAGGTTCACCCTCGTCGCCTCGCGGCCATACTCCAAGATCCTCCCGAACTGAGCGCAAATCGGACCTTCGGTTGGACGGAACTGTGGGTGGGATAATGTGGTTGATTTTTTGTTCTATTTAAACCCATACTGTGTAACCGTGTAACAGTATCGGTGTCTGGTACTTTCATTTTAGTCGTTTGGAGAAAAAAATGTTCTGAGGTATATCTACTCACTGTGTGCAGTATCACTTTCGGGGAAGAAAGATATACAATGAGAACAAAAAAGAAAGCAAACCATCCAACGTACCATACGCACAACTAGCAGCGGGTGTGAGTTTAAAATTTGGAAGCTTTAAAAAGAGAGAAAGAAAACGCCAGACACGATCCACAATTTTGACAAACACATGAATTACGATGCAGGATGGCGTAGAGGGGACCAGCAGGATAGTAGAATTAATTACCGGAAGAAGGTGGATTTATTGCCGAATGTACCGGGGAACCGACAGACACCGTAAGCCGCATTGCGCGAAGTGGGCCCAACGGTAAAAGGGGCATTTGTGGGTGAACTGGCCGAAAAGGGTTACACTGGTGGGTGGAGGTACAGGAAAAATTAAAATAAAAAACAAATACAACGGGCATCGGTGGTAGAGTAGAATGCAGCTTCTTCACTGGCATATGCAATTGGAATATGATCTTGATGGGTGTACAATTTTTATGATTTTTTTTAATTTTTTTTATAGTTGTTTTGTTTTATTTCCCAAACAAAGATTTATTTGTTGATAAAAACAAAATTGATAAAAAACAAAAAGAATCGTTTTTTAAATGTATTTTTCGTAGTTTAAGCTAAAGAAATGAATATGAATCCTACAAGTGTATAGGATTATTATTCATATTCCTGTATTAGACGATATTTAAGTTCATATTCATTTTTTATAACTAGAAAGAGAAATACCTGACTATACTTGCTACAAACACCGCGAAAAGACCCTGCATGAGTGATCTTAGTTCATTCAAAGTAACAAAATAATCTATCACATTAAAAGTATTGAAAATGGCATGTCTAAGGATGATCTATAAACAATTAAGGATATTCTAAGTTATTTTAAAATTTGCATATAACAGTTACAAAGAAAAAAATCTTTAGACCAAAACATCGTAAAACAATGACACTTGCAATCTGTCAAATGTCATACGAGCTGGCTTACTTTGATTCCGTCCTATGGAAGGAAAACTATGCAGAACAATCAGCCTACTACGATGATTTCAATATGTCAATTCCGTCATGTGGAGCCAGCCTCATATACGAACAGTCAGTAGTGTTCTTCCTGTAATTGATTATAATACTTAATACAAAGCAAAGCATCTATTAACAATGCGCCTTGTTTGACTGTTTCCCACTTTTTTTTTTGCTGCTTGTTTGTTTTGTTTGACTTTGATGTCACACACACTCACACCGTGCCCGACGCGCTTTCCATTTCATCTCATTTGCAAAGCAGCGCAACAAATCCATTTCGATCCGCTTCCGCATACTGCACTTGCTTCGCTGGTCTCACCCTCCGCCACGCTTTCAGCAGCAGTGACGGGCGAGAGTCAGCAGAAGTCGAGTGGCGCGCAGGCAGGTCTAAATGTTGCCTAATTTATGCATAATTATGCACCCCTTGCGGCGCCCAGTACCGGAAGGACCGGCGATGGGTGTTGGCCGTTTTACGTTGGTTTTTCGGTTTTGTTCTGCGGTGTCATATGTTTATGAACTTGCAATCCCCCCCACCCGGGTTGAACAGGGAACCAACGAGGGAGAGTGGAAAAAATGTATAGCAATAGTTCCTAAAAGAGCATTCCGGTGGATGGAAAAATGAAAGAAATAGCTTCACATTTTGCCTATTGACAGCATAAGCTGATAAATTCGCTTAAGACCTTCCCCTATTTCGAGGATCACAGTACACGACCTTACACGATCGCTTCGAAGTTATGACGAAAAGTTTGTCACACAGAACGGGGCTCTCTTTGTTCGTTTTTTTTCCACACACAACTCTCCCCGTTCTCATCCGTGAACGGAACCGAGTAGAGGACAAAAAAAACGCCGCCATGAAACAGATGCACACATTACACGTCCGCGGCCGAAGAATGCATCCCTAGAACCACCTTGTTCGCTACCGTGTTGTGCCTCAAATTTATGCTAATTCATATTTGGTGTGAAATGAGTGTGTTTTTGTGTTGCTGCCGGTCTACCATGGTGGACTGGGGCACCAAAAAAAAAAAGAGAAAAAACCAACAAACACAACATTTCCACCTGTACCGGAGAGCGGCCCAGACGCACCCGCTCGATCCCCTATCCGATCCGTACGAAAATCGTACCTTTTTTCCGTGCGTAATGTGGGTAATGTGTGTGCGTGTGTGCGTATTACTTTTTTTCAAACTAAAGTTGACTGAACGTTAGCAAAAAAAACGAAACCCTGGTAAAACAATAGTGTTCCCATGATGGAATAGCGTCCACGATGCCTTTTTTTCGTTGTTTCTCCTCCCTTTTGAACGGAACGGAAAACCCTCCCGCATAGTTTATCGTCTGTCGAAAAGCGCGTATTTCATGCCGCTTGTGTCTTTTCGGACCGGAATTGAGGGAGGTGTGTTTTGTGTGCCTTTTTTCCGTCGTCATCATCATCGGCGCGAATCAAACTTACCGGTCGTCGCGAGGATCGGCTCAACCGGTACGGTTGCAGCCTTGGGGTGGCGTGTGGCCGGGAGGGTGGGAAACCGGCTGTAATAGATACAAATAAACAAATAAACGCACAAACAAACTATTGCTCTCGCGGTAGAGTGGCCCGCGACCCGCAGACACGGAGCGGCAGGTTCGCAGCGGCGGAATGGCCGTGCGCCAAGGCGTTCGGCGTTTGGCGATGGTGGATCGACGACATTTTATGACTTTTCCGACTGCACGCGTGCAATATCGTCGTCGTTGGCGGTGGAATGGGGCCGGTACAACCGGAAATGCGGAAGCATTTGATGATGGTTGGGACTGCTCGCTGGGACTGTAAGTGCGTCATGTTTCTAGTGTGAAAGAGTTTGAGTAAGATTGTAATAGTTGAAGCTTGAAATTGCGCTGAGCTTGGGTTGAAGTTGGATGCAAAATTTTGATAAATTGTGTTGGGGCGAATTTATGTCGATGGTTAATTAAATGTTGAATAAATATATTTAACTTAAATGCGACCTTATGGGTGGTTAAAAATGAACAAAAAATCAAACGTTTAAGAGATTTTTTAGTTCAAGAGACCAAATTTTAGCAATTTTCATTAAATTGCATCAAATTTTGCCTGAAACCTCTGAATTGTTGACAATATAAAGGGTAACAAAGGACCAAATTCAACCTAAAAATTTAAATCTCGTTGACGGATAAAATTCTATGAAAACATAAGTTTGATTGGAAAAATATTATTTGCAACGGATTATAATGCGTACTTAAATGATCTGTGAAGGTCAACATACGACTTTGTGGCCCAAATGTTAGAAAAAGAATGTACTTTAATATAAAAGTTTACACAAATTTTAATATTAATTCTAAAATAGTCTTCATTTCCCTCGTATCACAAACATTCTTAGAGCTTTTATTTTCATACCTTGCTTGCAGTGTATTCCTTCAAATAAACTTCTGGAATTGAATATCGAATTATCTTAAATATGTATTTTTACAGACTAAATAATACAGTTCTCAACCGAAACAATTCCCCAACTAGAGTTTTATCAAAGTTATTTTAAATAAAAAAAATCTCAATTTCCTTAATATTGTTTTATTATTGTGTTAATTATAGTCTGCAAATCATTTATTCGTTTACTTCTAAGAACATTGAAGTTTTGTATCACACACTCCCGGTGATACGCAGGTGAAGGAAATATGAAAATCACGACAATTCTGGTTTGCTATTTCCGATCCATTTTTTAATGCATGCGAACGAAGTGAGCTCGATTTATGAAACGGCTGGCTTTGAAACAAAACGCTCCTCATATAACGCAAGTTCGTACGCTTACGAAACACCTTCCGCCAGACGCTCACCTTGCGTGGCACACTCCGTTCCGCCCGGCGTGCCGGCTGCGTGCCAAGAACCTATCTAAGCCAACCGATTATATCAAACTCCACTTCACGACTTTTTCTGCGCGGGCTCTCCAAAACTCCGCCGAAATGTGCATTGTGCAGGGGATGGTCGGAAACTAAAAAAAAAAAAACGATCCGCGAAAGTCGAAATGCCTCACACAGAACCGAACATATAGATAGAAAACGAAGAAAACTCCGTCTCGGTAGAGAACGGTGGTCTAGCGCCGCAACATTGGACTCACTTTATTATTTTAATGCCTTTGGTAGCAGTTTACTTAATGACGTCGGTAACGATTGGCCATTTATCTCGGCAACACTCCGCGCGTTTTAGTTGCAGTCGGGCGTTTGGGGCTGTTTTTTTGCTGCCAGGTTCGGTTCCAACCTTTACCGGTTGACGACATAATTTGCAGCGCCCAGAAGCCTCCCGCGTATGCAGATGAGCCGGAGACAGATTAATTTCGGGCGAGCGAGCGAGCGAGCGCGCGAAGATCTAATTCGTACGTGCGTTCTGGGAGGACCGGCCAGCCCGACGATAAGAATCGGGTTTTCGGTGTGTCGGGTTCAGTCAGGGTCGGTGTAGTCGTGTTCAGCCGCGGCACATCCGGTCCCGCAGGGAGGCGAGGCGAACGATACTCCCCTGCGTCACACGCGGAACCGGCGGGCGAGAAATCAATAAAGCAAACGCCCGTGGAAAATGGAAGCACATAAATCGATTTCCGATGTTCGATCGCGCGTTGTTGCAACTGCGCGTGGTTTGTGATGGTTTGCTGCGGGGAAGCTAAGCCTCCACCGGGTGACGTATCCCTAGCAGGCGTCGCCGTGAGTTTTTTCAATGCTTTTTTTTTGTTTTCAGTTCGAACGACATAACAACGTAGGCTGCGGTCGCGAATTAGGTGAAAAATGGTTATTTAATTTAGTTGTGATTTCTTGCTCCTTTTCGTCGTCGTTGGTTTTCTTCTCTCTCTCTCTCTCTCTCTCTCTCTCTCTCTCTCTCTCACACCGTCTCCCTCACTCCCCGTTCGACGACGGAACAGACACATCAAGGGCAGTAGGGATTTAGTGGCGGGCAAACATCCGTGTTTTTCGACTGGCTCTCGGCTCTGTCTGGCCGGGTGTCTGGCGCTGGTGTTTTCCAACAGCCTCTCCGTCAGCCGTGGCTTGCGCGTGTGTGTGTGTGTGTGAGCGGGTGCGTTTCGTTTAGTACCTTCGGGAAGGGGAGGTGGTGCACAAGATTTATGCACAAAGTTTAAGATAATTTTATCGGCCTCTGCCCTACCGTCCCGCCTCCCACGCAAAATCTTAAACCGTCTTAATGGAGGAGGGGGTTCGTCGTCGCAATTTTTTTCTTCTTGGTTGCTCTTATTCATCTGCATGTTGCCGGCTTTAAAGGTTTCGGAAGGCACACCCGATCGGCATCCCGGCGTCCGGAAATCGGGAGAGCTCATTGATGACGGTCATCATGTGTGAATTTGTGTTGGAGCAGTGTTGGGGGGATATAATAACCACAGAGACGAGCACAACGACGTATCCGGATGAATGGTGGAAGCGGATTTTTGGGCGACTCCCGAATATGTCACGCCGAGTAAAGAGATTGTCAATTAAATGAGACGTTTAGTGGACATTTTGTTTGTTTTTTGTATCCAACACTCCGAGAGGAAGATTAGGAAGATGATGTTTCTGCTACTGACGCGCGTGTGTGTGTGCTTGCGGGAGCAAAATTAGCTGCTTAAATCCACGCTCTAGTGGTTTGTGATATGAGATGGCAATGAAAATCACTTTCCACGATTGAACTTGAAAAATAAATAAATTATGATTTATGCAAAAAAAATGAACACAACAAATTATCACCATAGCAGTCAATTCGCGATGCTACAGGCCAAAAACCGGAATGCCCGAAATAAACTGCTCCGCCGTGTGCTTCGTCCTAACGCTGCACCACACGAATGGCAGTTCTAAGGACGTTTTGTTTAGTCTTTGGTTGTGTTGGGTGCGTGGAAAAATATCGCCGTTCCTGCCGGTGTGTCATGGGGTTTTAAATAAATTTATTTGACATAGAAACAACTTTTTTTTATTAAACATTAAAAAAAATTGTATACATTTTCATCCACGTTATCGTTAGAAAAAATATTTTTATTTAAATAATATTTTAAAAACAAATATCCCGCTCGAATCGAAAATGATAGTCCGCTGGGGAAAGATTTTCTTTTTCCCCCGACACAAAACACGTTCTGTCCGCCGCCGGTCGCATGGTGCTGTGCGAGAGTGTGCGCGCAACCAGCAGTGCGCTCGCTCTGGCCGCGCAAGGGGGCGTGGCTAGCGAAGCAGCGAAATGAAATGGAGGGCGCAAAAGGAAACGTACACAGCCGCCACACACACGCACACACACCCAGAAACGCGCACCCCCCGTGCGTGTGCAGCACAGCAGGCCGCGCTAAGGGGGTTGCGAGCAAAAGCCAACCCCGAACTCTCTCTCTCTCAGTCGGTCCGGCCGTCAGTCTCAATTTTACAGCCGAACCATACGGACGCGGCACACCGACCGAACGTGACAGCGGCCGCGGGATTTCAGTGCGCGTCGTACACAATCTTTCCAACGGTGTCCGGTTCCAGCGTTAGTCCGTGCGTTAGTCAGTGTCGCCAGTGTCGTCGCTTGTCGTCGTACGCAGTTCCGCAAAGAGTTTCCCAGTCGGGGCGAAACGATCGCGCCGCGAATCGCGCCAGCCCAGGCAGACCTCCCATCGAGAGGGATTCGTTTCTGCCGAGTGAACTGGTGTGTTGTGTGCGTTCCAAAAAAATATTCCAAAGTCCCAATGTCGCGACTACCCTTGCGACCCGATCCGGTCAGCTGTGTGATGCAAGCGGTGTGAGTGTACGATCGTAGAGTTGCCCCGCGTGAACGTGATCTACCGGGAGGAGGAGTTCGAGATGATTTCAGCAATCGACTCCTGCGAAACAAAATATTAGCGTCAACACAACAAAAAAAAAACGAAACAAATCGACCAACATCTGGACGACCCAGGGAGCAGATATATTGCAAGCCGATAGAAAAACAAAAAGCAAGTTAGAAAGAAAACGCACCAAGTGTCGGGTGGAGTGTATGTGTGAGCAGTGTTTTTATTTGCCTTCCATGCAAAAATCGATCGCAAGTGTTACGTGCGATTTTTTGTTCGTTATCTCCGAAGAACATACTTCCACCGTATCGGTTTAGTGGTGGCGCGCGCGCGCGCCTGTGTGCGGTTGTGCGGCGTGAGGATGGTGAAGCTAAAACGAGCCTGAATGATAGAGTTTGATCACCGAATGTTCGAGTTTCCTGTGTTCCGCGTGGTGATATGCGCTATCGGTGCTGTCCGGAGGCGGCAGGCGTGTGCGTGAAGCAAACAAACCCTCACCAGAGTCCCGGGCGGCAGTGTGAGTGATACGGATCGAGCGCGTCAACAACTGGTGCATCAACAGCGGAGTAGGCAGTAGTAGACAGCGCCGCATGTCCACCGGTTACTAAGGCAACTGTCAACTGTCAAAACGGGCAGAGCGGCTCGGTGCGGTTGTGTTGTGTCTGTGCGCTTTTCGGGCTCTCCGTTTACACGGGCATGCCAGGGTGCTAGTGGCCTGCGGTTGGCGCGCTAGAACGATCTCCGCTCCGGGTGTTCCCGCCGGGCCGTGCGAAGGATTCCGCCCTCGTGGAGGGTTTCGGTGGCGGAGACGGTGCCGGCGTGTTGCCCCGGTCCCGTAACGGAGAAACCATCGATCACCAAAGGATAAACGGTGGCGGTGGAGGCGGCGTCGGCGGCGTCGGCGGCGGCGGCGGCGGTGCCGGTGGCCTCGGCATTGATGTGGGCTGGAACCCGTTCGCGTGGAAGATAGGCAAAGTGAGCCCCAACTTGGAGCCGTACCCGGCCAGCGTGGAGGGGCTGGGGAGCCCGCGGGCGGTGGGGATGGCCGCCACCGCGTACATCTCGCCCGGCGCCGAGCTGGACATGGCGCTCGGGGGCGGCGGCGGTGGAGGAGGCGGCGGCGGCGGCGGTGGGTATGGCCACCACACGTCGTCGCCGCGCAGCGCGGCCGACGCGAACGAGATGAAGTACATGCACCACCACCACCACCATCATCACCACCAGGCGGCGGCGGCGGCGGCGGCGGTGGCCGCCGCCTCCCACCACCACTCCGCCGGGCTGACCGTGCCGTCGAGCCCGTCGCCCAACCCGGCCGGGCTGGGCTCGGTGACGGGCGGGCTCGGGACGACGCCGTGGGCCGCGCTGCAGCCGAGCGACCCGTGGTCGCTGCACGCGGCGGCCGCCGCCGCCCACTCCCACCCCGCCCACACGCACCCCCACGCGCACCCGCACCCGGCGGACGTGAAGCAGGAGATGCACCTCAGCAGCCAGCAGGCCCGCCAACAGGCCGGCCCGGGCGGCGGTGGGGGCGGAGGGGGCGGCGGCGGTGGCGGCGGCGGGGGCGGCG
>KB672791.1:4585681-4607475 GCA_000349145.1 Anopheles dirus | reverse complement strand
GCCGATGAACATTCGTGATAATCGTGGAGCGTGGAGCTTATGTTGCGTGTGTGCGTTTCGATTAATCTAAACACTAGCCAGCTTATGTGAGTGATAGAACGAATAGAAAATGGAAAAAACCCAAGTGAATAGCTACATTCATTACGAGGTGCGATGTGTTTGTGATCCTTTTCCGTAATTTAGTTCGTTTCGGCATCGTAAGGATAACAGGGATGGAAAGTAGACGGTCAAGCATGAGCGAAATGATGATGCTTAACCTGAACGCACACCAACCGATGACACAGTAAGCACGATGTTTGTAGTGAAATTGTGTTCGTGGGGGCGAAACAGTATATAAGAAAACAAACCACGTCATGCAAAAAAAATAGTAACGAAGAGCGGAGAAACAGTCAAACAATGTTGTGAACATACGTGGAATCTTGTAATAGAAGTATAACAAAACAAACAGCGAACAAACATTGGCAGAACAGATTGAATAGCGGAAGGAATAGAGAGATAAGTTAAAGCGGAGCGAAAACATAACAGAAGCAAAGATAAACACAGACAAAACAACAAAAACAAACACACACACACACACACATACACAAGAAAGCCCAAAAAGGATAAGGAACTACAAGTACTAAGCTAAGTAATTAATTACTAGAGGTTATTATTATTCTAATTATAATAATTATATACGAGCAAAGGACAAGGCAAGAAATAAGAAAACAGAAAACCAATTTTATTAAAATATTTATGATGAAAACACGACGAAAAAAATGAAACCAAACAACCAACACCTTTCACGGAGCGTGTTTTGCGTTTGTCATTCGAGTTTTTGGGGAGTTTTGGTTGAGAAACGGAAAGCTGCATTCGGCCTCCATCGTCCATCGCCTGTTTTCCTGCGCTTTCATTGTCTCATCGATTGTTATCGTTTTGCTCGGATTTTTATGCGTCTAGGAGAGAGACACACACACACGCGGGCGCGAAACAAACGGAAAGAATCGTTGTGCCGGCGTTTCGTTGCGTTTCCTTTTTTCTCTCTCAATTGTTTTGCCTAGCTGACATCTTGTCTGTTTTCATATTTTCCACCAGCGTTCCGGGGTTGCTGTTGCTTTTTTCCTCTTCTGCATGCGAAGGATTTGTGGGGCCGGCGCGCCCGGAATCACAAACACAAGCTTAGGCAGGGAAAGCCTGTAGGTTTTCCCGGCTCCTGCTTGCTCGCTCGCTCCCATTTTACGTTCACCGTGGAAAGTCACGCAGACTAATAAAAATAAGCTTCCGCCACTGAGAACAGCAGGTGGAGCAGAAGGATCAGAGATTCGCTCGTTTTTTTTTCGCTGTTGCCGAAGCAGCTGAATGAAACGGGCCGACCCGTCCCGGTGTGCGTGTGTTGGGTTGTGTTTTTGGGACGGAAAGGTAGCTCCTGTTTGACGCAGTTTTTGTTTTCGATTTGCGTGCCTCAATTTTCGCACGTTCGAAGTTTCCGTCAACACGCCGCAGGACCGTAGCCGACTGCGGGAGGATGTTTTCACTCGCTGTTGTGCGGGCGTTACCATGGAAACGGCGGTTTGGGCGATTCGCGCGCGCGGCCGCGCTGCCTTGGTGTGCGTTTTCGGGCGCGCTCGTGTCGTGCAGTAAATAGTGTTGAGAGCGAGCGAGTGTGTGTGTGTGGGAGAGTTGGTTCAAAATTTCGCCCTGCTGTTTTGTGACGGACAATCAGGACAATGGAGCCGCCATTTGCACCGTTCCCCCGCGTGGGGATGACTTTAAGGAATCGCGTCGCGTAACGAGCCTGCTTTCTGGTAAGTTTTCCCGTCTTTTTTGTTTCGTTGTTGGCACTGGATGTTTCGTTACAATTTTCTCCCATTTCCGGCTGTTTTTCTCGGGTGCTCTGTACCACCGGTTTTTTTGCGGGTGGATCATTTGGCGCACTTCCGGCGGCCATTAAAGCGTTGTGTGAATGTAGAGCCGGAAAAAAACAACGGGAGGGAAAAAGTCGAACGGAAAAGTGTGCTGTTGCAGAACTTTTTCGGGAGCACAAGTACGGTGAGCTAGTTGGGGAGGCCGATAACGAGTCGCAGCGGTGGTAAGGAGGTCACAAGGCGAGCAGAAAACGACGCCAAAGAAAGCTAGAACACCAAACGGGGCAGTGTGGAAAATGAAAGATACGCAACCGAACGCCGACGACACAGAACGCGGTTAGTTGCAAATCTAGCAGAAAGTTGTCCCGAGCATTCGCGTCTTCTGTCTTCGAGAGTGTGTTTTTTTTTACTGTTTTCGCTCCGTGTGTCTCTCCGTTCCGTGTTTCTCCTAGCGTCATATCTGTAGCGTTGCCGACTCTTCCAGCCACGTCTTGATGGCGCGAAGCGAGAAGTTCATCATTCGAAAAAGTTCGCGAGGCAATGAAACGTTCCACGCCAGCGTCGACGTCGACGACGACGACGACGACGACTACGACGTGCCATCGGAGATTCCTGTGTTTCGCATTTCAATTTTCGCCAGTTTTTGCTGCTGCTGCTGCTGCTGTTGTTGCTCGTGGACGTGGACGTGTGTGTTGTAGTCGCGCCAGCCCTAATGCTCAGCATTGTTGTCGAGGTTTTGCGATTTGTGACGATTTGCCGGATCGAGAGGGAGCGGGTGTGTTTCTTTCTTTTTCTTGTATCAGCAGAATCAGCAGCCATCTTTTACGAGCGGAGAACGGCCGAGAGGACGAGGACGCCAGGAAGGCCATCGCGGTTGCGGGCGAGGGCTAGAACATGGGGCCGGCGGCACTCGGTACGCGTCCTGGCAACGGTCGAGAGATGGCACGATGACCGTTGCGATTAAACACGCACCAGCATTTCCACATGATGTGACACGCAGCCGTACACGGAAGCCAAACCGCGCGAGACCAACATCTGCCGTGCAGCAGCGAGCGCGAACACTGTCAGATGACAGCTCCCGGGGAATGGAAAGGATCCCGGGCCGTGCCCATTCCAGCTAACCTCGATCAAGCACGGCGGCTCGATGGGATAGCTGCGGGACACCTTGCATACACCTCCCACATTAGCTGCGTGGGTTTGAAGTCAGTAACGCACGGGGAACTGTTTCCGCTTTTCACTTGCGTGTGTGTGTGTGTGCTGGCGCGAAACCTGTCGCACAATGTACATCGGCGGATAGATGGGTAAGTGAAACTGAATCTTATATGCTACATTGATGGTTTACTTGTTAGGTAGTTTCATGCTCTTATTGACAACTGACAGTTGGGGAGTGTTTGGTTTTTAGTGGGACATAATTGGATCCATAACAGTTTAGCTTTTACCGGTTTCCTTGTGGTCAACACACATTTGAAACATTCACGTGGGAATACTATTGTAGTTCTCATGTGAAAATCCTCCTAAAGTGAGGCAGTTGGAAGATACGTTTTAATTGATTTTTGGTCCGATTTTGTTCGGAGTCTGTTGGGAGTAGAATTCTAGACTAACTAAGTTAGTCCAACGAAGTTATCCTATTCCAAAAAGTGTTGTTGATCAAGGAATAATGCATAGATATTTAAAAAATACAATCCTTATTACTTACCTATTAATCTCACCTCCTCTTCTTCTTCTTCTTCTTCTTCTTCTTCATCTTTTGCCGAGAAAGAATTCGGGCTCCTACGGTTGGGGTCTACGAGGTTCCCTCAACTGCATTCAAAGTCATGACCCTCAAACCCTCAAACCCTCAAACATCGAAATAAATAGGTTTTTTCGATCCATTTTGAAACATGTTGGATTGCTTTCCCTAATAAGCTTTCAGAACTCGTTTGGAGGCTTACAACATATAGCTCTAACTCTTATTCTTCTGAGGAACTTCTAGCAGTCTTCCAAAAGCCAATAAATGGTTAAAATTCGCAATCTTATGTTACGTATTTGCACTGTGTCGATTATCTGTGTCTAATCTGCGAACTAAGTCTGCGACTATATAGTTTATTGATGGAATTGAGGAATATGTAAAAGTTAAAGGTCAAATAGTGAACGTTTCTATGATTCTAATATTCTTCAGCCGTACAGATATCATGAGCAACTACGATACATTCAGTAGATCAAGCATAGATAAAGATAACTCTTCTATGAAATTCTGCCAAGAATGTCTGAAAGCCTTGAACATTCTAGTGTCTACGCAGTAGCTACCACAAGTTAACTGCTTTTTTACAGACATCGTAGCAGATTATTTATACCAGAACATGAATCAGTGTGATGGTTCAGTTATTATAACGCAGGTCTTCACAAGACAGGATCGGTGCAAAATTCTGCCTAGAACGTTCTCTCGTATGCAGGTTTGACTACCCATCGATGGGAAAATCAAGGCAAATAGATAAGGGATGGTCAAAAGACTTCCGAAAGTTGTATTACCAACGGAGAAGAATGATATGAATCAGCAAAATAGCCCGAATGGGAGATGTGGACTAGACGAAATTTCTTCTCTTAGAAGAAGATGAAGTCTAGAAGTCTTAAAGAAATTCCATGAAAGTGTGAAAGTGTTTTATCAAATAAAGCGCTTATTCAACTTTGAGTTCAAAAGTAATGTTAAAAATTGCACGTGAAATATTCAAACATTTCATGAATTCTTCAGTAAAGCTTTGAAGCAACAACTTGCCCCAAGTTAGTTTCTTCCCTTAATCTCCTTTTGGTTGTTCTGTTTTCCTGAAGGAAATAAAATTCGAATAATTTTCATTCTGCACGAAACGATCACCGGCACCGGCTGCGTTCGTTTTGATGAAATGGACCGTTTCCGAAAACACGGACAGGAGGAAACAACTGAAGCAAGCGAATGCGCATCCGAGAATGTCTTAATCGAGGCTTTAAAATCTTTATTCCATTCCACGTTTATGAGAGACCCCACGGTTCCCGCTTCCGGAAGCGCACGGCGTCGGTTTGCGTTGGCGTTAGCGCGCAAAACATTCTTGACCGTATTTTGCTGTTCGTCTCATGCACCCGCTGTATTGGGGAGATGAAAGGACACGCTCGCGAAGGCATTAGCGCGGAGAGGGAAAACGGTGGGGCATCGCGGAAACACACACACATAATTCGCACGCAAGATGTCCACGGCGGTTGATGTGGGCGTTAAAAAGACGACAGTAGGAAATGCCATTAAATGTGCTCCGTGTCTCCCCAGCAAACAAAAAACCGTCCGGCGTATGCAGTGCAAGATCCTGGGGCCGCCTATTTCGGCGCCGTTTGTGAGGTTTACGAAATTAAAACACACACACACACACACAATCGCCTGAAAGGAACGTCCAGCGGAGTGTGAGGACGAATTGAACCAAATCCAGGAGAAAAGAAAACGCAATAGCCCCTCTTTCTCAGCTTAAAACCTGCAGACGGGACGGCAAAGCATGGATTAAGGGCTGGCCCGCGATGAAACGGCCGCGCGATTTTAATCCAGTTTTCAGTGCGAGGATTGTCGGAGGAGGGTTTTTTTGCTGGTTATTTTTGGCCAACTTTGGTTGGGCAGAACGACGGGATTAGGATGAGATTTGTTTCGAGAGCGCCGCTGATTGGTACTGATTGTGTGGAGGCGTTTTGTTGATTTTGTGTTTTTTTCTTCTCTCCCAGCGAAAGTAATAATTTCCGCGTAGGCGATATGGATGCTTCGAGGAGCTTTGATTTGGTTGGATTAATGTTGTTTTACAGATGGATAGGGTAAGGGTGCCCATTGATGTTCAGTAGCATTATGCGAATATTGTGAAACCATTTCTTAAATTTGTTTATCATAAACTTTGAGTTATTGGTATTGTCCAGGTACATGGTACATGACGCATGGCCTTACAGGCTGCAGGTTGTGAGTTTGAATATCAACTGGATCGTCTCCCAGTACGACTCAAGAAAGTCAAGAAAGCCCAGAAATGATCCAGACCGATTTGAAGATGTTGCGCTACGACGAAGAATTCACAAAATTCCGATCATAGATTGATTTATTAATACCTTGTTGTAGAAAATGGATATTTCTGTGTTATTCCCCCAAGAAAATTATATTTATACTACAGGATAGCCAATAACTTCGCTAAATCAAATAGTCTCCTCAACAAAATATGGCAACACTTACCAATATTTTTGAGGTTAGAACTGTCGACGATAGTTTAATCAAATGTTTTGTAGGAATGAATGATAGAAGTTATGCTGAAAATTGTTTTCAGTGTGAATTTTTCACATAATTCCTAAGAAAAAATGCTTTTTGCTTGGAGTTTCGTAGGTTGCACCATCTGTTTTTCATAAAGAAAGAAGAACATTTTTATATTTTGTGTTTAAATAAGTAGATTTTTTTTGAAGATTGTAGAATGCTTTGAAATCGTGACCTTTCCTTCATCACGAAATTGGATCATGCCTGAAGATTGCTTTTCCGTACAGATCCGCAGCTTCCCGAGGCTAGATGAGACATCAATTTACACCAAACCGATCCTGCCGGTCTGGAAGTGACGATCGCTCTGCTACATATAAGACCCCTGATTTCATGAGCTAGAATCGTGCTCCCGAGCGTTAATGCCCACCGGAAGGCGTCGTCCGCTGGAGAAAGAGAACCCGAAAAGAGAGGCCTCGTAAACTGACCGCCGCTGGACCAGTCGGTCATGAGTGACATTGAAATTTCGGAGGGACCCATTACACCACGACCTTATGTCTTAATCAATTCCCCAGAATCGGGGACCGAGCGCGCGCGCGTGTGTGTGTGTCGCGGGAGTTCATGTCGGAGATAGGAATCGATGTGCCCGGACCCGGTCATGACTGCACCGTGGAGCTCACGAAATCTTTGCCCGGGAGCAGCGGGTGGGATACGTGGGGTTGTGGTTTTAACACTTGGTCGATCGAAAAATCGCTCAGTGTCACGAAGATCTGAGCCCGCACGACAATTATTTGGCGCTTCGGGGGAGGGAGGGAGGTGAAATTAATGATGCTATAAATTAAACGGTCGAAACCGAAACCCCGCACAAGGGTTTCACTGGGTCTATTTTTCGTTTAATTTGGGATTTTAAAGCAAAATTTTAATCGTTTTGTGTATCAATTTTTATTCATGTTTTTTTTCTTGTATTTTTATTTTATTTTACTTTCTGAATAGAATGTTGTTTTTTGCCAATGGTTAGCATTTGTTTACAAAGGATTTTATAATATGTTTTTCTTTTCATTTTTAATGAATCGTTTGTTTAAATAAACAATGGGATTATTTTCCTCTAACTTTTCAAATAAAAAGGAGCTTTCCTTAATGTCGAAAAGTTTAAATGTTCTCTTTTCTGTCGTGGCCTTCTGGGATGGTCAAGTACCTTTCTGAAATCGGGCGGAAATAGTTTAGATTAGACGACGGCCGACGTTCCGGTGAAAAAATTGCACACCAGCACGACATTTGGCACTGGCTGGGTTTCTCATGCGCCTAGCTTTTGCTCTAGACAGCGGAATATTAGAAAATGTCCAACAACGCGAAACACCTTGAAAAAAGCACATCCAAGCAGCATGCGCAAAGTGTTGGGAAATTTCACGTCTCACTCGAGCTACAGGCCGATAAAACGGCACAGGAAAAAAGAGAATAAAACAAAGGAAAAATCCGTCACGAACCAGGAACCGTGCCGGAGCGAGGGAGGCACCCATGAGGTCACACCGGCTCGAGCGGCGTAACATACCAAGCACGACGGAGAAGGAAATCCAGCCTGCTATCGTCCCGTTAATGAGCAATAAACTGGCGGTATTAATTGCGGGCCTCCAAAAGAGGCGACCCGTGCCAACGTGTGTCCAGTCCGGTGCGTCTATCGGCCGGTTACCGGGTGTCTATTACCACCGAATCCGAATCCTGCGCCCTGGGAGGGACCGGGTGGTAACAAATATTTTGTCACAATAATTTTACGACTATCAAACGCGCCACAAACAAATGTCCGTAAAAGTGAAGTAAAAAACACAAGCGGGCTTGGAATGAAACTGGGAAGAGCCGTAGAACAATGCCTTGGAAAGAGAGACATTTTTTGGTACACCGGCACAAAGGGTGCCTGCTTTTGCATAGCAGGCGCTGCAGATAACCCCCCGGCCCGGTGGTGGTGGTCGTGGTGATTCCACAGGTGACTAGATACAAATGAGGTTTTTTATTAGCGCAGCGAGGGAGCTTGAGCGTGGCGGGAATTTACGACGCTGGAAGGTGCTTATTAGAGAATCTGTTGATTCGGTATTTATTGTGCAAATTTCAATTAAGGTCAGTGTAATGGGCAAAATTATATCGATTAATTCCACCCTTTGGAGGTGTATCGAGAATCTTATGTTAGTGAAACATATTTTAAAGTCTTATCTAGTTTGAAGGTAGAACAGCAACACATACAGACTCCCGTTCTTCCACCTGTCCTTGACACCCTCGGAAAGCCCGGTCCCACTTCTGTTGCGGACTTCGAGATTTAGCTTCTTCGCAGCCGCGCCCTTTGCTCGCTCTCCCCTACCGTAGGCTTTTTCGGTGCCCGAAGAGTTCCGTGCTCTGTTCTTCATCTTCAAAAGGCCCGGACAGCGCGGGCTGCCGACCACGTAGCAACGAAACAAACGAAATATGGTCATAAATTTCCGGATAGGCTTGGGTGTAACCAGTTGATCAGGTTGTATTTTTGTATTATAGTGCTCTGTTGCTATTGTTGCTCGTTTCTAACTCTTCTTCCTTTTCTTCTTCTTCTGCTGCTGCTGCTGGGTTGTTGTGTGCTTGTTTTTTTTCTGCTATACTCGTCTTCTTTTATTTTTGGAGTTTTGAGCCGCTGTTGTGGCGATGTTGTGCGCGAGACCTTATTCCCCTGTTCCTCCCAGGCTGGTCCGGCCGCGTCGGTTGCTGTTCGGTGTTTCGGACTTCGAAGCGGTTCCGGTTATGGGTTGACATTTTTTTCCTTTCTTCGCGTGTTTGTTCTGAGTTTCTGTTTCTGCTGTGCTGGTTGTGACGGAATGAGGGGGAAAACGGCTGGACGCGACGCCGGGCAGCTCGACTCAATATCTCAAAACGTCCAGCCGGTGTGTGTCTAGGGTTCTTTTGAATGGAAATAGTGGGGAAATTTATCAAAACATTGCTCCGGAGTGTGGTTGGAGGAATTTGTGTACCATATAGTGGTAGCAACGGGAAGAATAACGTGGAGAAACATTTTCGCTATACGTCGCGCCATACAGATGTATCGTCGTTTGCGGACTGTAGCATGCAGAATTAATTTAATAAGATACGATATAAAATGTTGGAAGATTTTGCACTGCAACGATAACCCATTGAAGGGGTAGCTTTTTTAAACCTTTTTGAAGCTCTCGGATGAAAGTAAGTTAGTAGCAGTTTTCAAATATCTTCTGTCAAAGTAACATGGATTTCTAACATGTACAGTACGTCAAGGTTTGTCGCGCAATTGTATACATTCGGTGGGATTGTTTGTTTTGAATGTCCTCACCGAGGTTGGCTGGTGCGAAAATTTAGTTAAATTAGGAAATTCTGGATATGTTCTGGATATGTTTTGTCTTTAATCAGACTTAAACAAGCTTTAGAAATGATAACTATAACGTTTGTGGTGAGCGATGATGTATAAAGCTTAGTTTTCTGGTGGAATCTCATACAACTAATCTATAGGAAGTAAGTGAGCCAGTTCTTCAAGTAGAAAAAAGTATCACAATCAACTGAGATTTGATTTTATGTTTGATAGTCATGGAGAAAATCCTCCAAGACACTCAAGGGACCATCCTGTTGTGTACGTGGGGAGAGTTGTAAGGTGCTTTTGCATGAAGATCACCGTAAGCCACCAAAAGCCTAATGATGATGTCTTTATAACTTCCACGAACAATCTTCTGTGTCTGAATATTACATCAATAGCTTGGAATAGCTTAAGAGCGGATTCAATATCTTCATATAACTTTCAAACAATGTTAACTTTTCGTGTCTTTAGGCTTTAAAAATACTACTTACACTCTAAACATTCATGGCAGGATGATTCATCAGTTCTTCATGAACAAATGCAGCCCAAATCGCAATACGCTGCTACGCATTCACTTTCAAATATGGACCTCAAAAGCTCATGCTACGAACTGATCCTCAACGAGCCTCTACAGCACAGAGTTCAAAATGCTCGCACGAGTGTCCTAACAGTGTCTAATTTTGGGTCAAAATAGCGATCCCGAATCTGGCGAGCGAGAGCGCGAGACTTTCCTTAAGTGGACAGTGTGTCAATTAAAATTTATTCTCCTCGAAGGAGCGACCCGCACCAAGCACCTAGACCAGGAATCCACACTGCAACGGAAGAAGCGGCGGACGGGAGATTGGGCAGACGCATACACCAAACCCTTCTACGCGCATGGGGTCTTAGGAATGTTGAAAATTGATAGCAGCTATCCCGAAAATTTCGAAACCGATCATCGACTCGACGATCGGTCTGCTTGCGCAAGCTGCCGGTGCCGGCCGGGCGTAAAACCGAAACCGAAGCAGCACAACACGCAGGCTGGAACAGGTTTCGTTTCTTCACCACCGTGCACCGCCAAGGCGCGCTTCTTCGCGTTTCGGTTTCGGTATTAATTTCCGTCTCAGGCCGATGTCGTCTCTAGTGCCATCTTTTCTAGCCGTCCCTGGCCGTCCGTTCCCTCCGTTCCTCGCTCGCGCCGCGCCGGGACTTTCTTCGGACGCACACCTGCGTCCGCGTGATGCCCTCTTTCGAACCCGTCGTCGCCGTCGTCGTCGTCGGCAAACGTGAACGATATATGGCGATATCGAAGCGTAAAAACTGTTCCACCGAACCGAACCGAGAAGGCTAATGGGGTCATAAGATGCTGATAAAGTTTTTCGTCCATCTGTTTCATATGCCTCTGTGTGTGTCTGTGTGTGTGTGTGTGACTGGGAAATCAGTAAACCCGCAGTGAGTCCGGTTTTTGAGTGGCCCGTTGGCGCGCGTTTATGCGCGGACGCGCGAGGACGAACCTGATGACGCAGGTTTAATGTGCGGCTCGTGTATGCGTTTCGTAACGTTTTGCCGTTGATGTGAGCGATGGGCCCTAGCCAGGCGGTACCAGAGGACACTCTATTAGGCCATCGTGATCGCTTCAAACGCCGATGCCGAAGGACATCGCGCATGGCCATAAATCGAGCCCCAAAATGGACGTGTTTCGGTGGCTCGGGTGTGAAGCTGGTTCCACTGTTTGTTAGGTGCGTAATGGGTCACGGATCGAACTGATAAGAAACGGTATCGGTGCGATTCGCTTGACTTACTTGATGTTGACCATCAACATATCTAAGAAAATGATTTTTTTCTTATTTTGGCAACAAAACCGAACACACATTCCTAGCACAAAACACCACCTAAGCCAAGTAAAAATCCACCAGGTTAGCCTCAGCGATCAGTTGATTAGAAATTAATAGCCTGCGCCAGAAGAAGACGCCAATTTCTACACAGTGTGAATTGCACACAGCAGGCGCCGCTGCCAAAACAAACCACACGTGAGCATAAAAAAGATGCTAATCATCCCGACATCTGTGTGTGTCTGAGTCCTAAATGCTGTTAGATCAGTTTGGTGCACAAAATATTCTTCAAAAACTTGATTGCAAAAAATAAAGCAGCAGAAATGTGGAAAAGAGAATAAAGAACCGCAAATTTCACATGTACATGTAAATTAGGTGTTGAATATGATCATAAAGTTTTGCCCATTGATTGATTATAAACATGTTTTTTCTGTCTTCACTGCATAAAGAAAAGAAAAATAGTGTAAAAAACATCCAAACGAACGTTTTATTTGAGCGATCGATTCGTGCGCTTCGTGAACACGGTACGGAAATGAGGTATATAAAAAATTGATTGTTTTCCGCACCGGGCGTGACGTTTGATATGCAAAACCACACAGACGGCTAGAGACGGCCCAGTTTACGAGGCGTTTAGGGACACCGACTCGTTCCCGCTGCTGCTGCTGCTGCTGCTGCTGGAAGAAATCTAATCTCGATGCGTAGAAATGTAGTTAATTTGTAATGATCGGCTCGAATGTTCTGTTTTGTCCCTTACGCGGGTACGTCTCCTAGCCGAGCCGAAAAACCAGCGGCTCCTACTCGGTAAATCTTTCCTCTCCAGGCAGTTAAAGTTGAATCGTGGGGGAAATATAGAGGAAAAAAAACCTCCACCTCCCTTAAAGCACACGCGCAGCGCAAGTTTGTAAGCAGGACAAAGCGATCTTCGGGGTCTGCGGGACCACAAGCCAGAAATAAAACCGATTTTTATTGGTAATTATATAATTTATGGTTCACCGGTGGGCCTGCGCTGGCCACGGCCGGATTTGGACGCTCCGGCCGAGCGGTTCTGTGTTCGGTCCTGCCGTCCGATCGTCCGCTCGATCCCCGTAAAAGAGGCTTTTAATCAAGTCGTTACTCTTCCGAACCGCCGAAGCCGCGCGAGTACGATCATCTTTACGTTTCGGTCTTATCGCGCGGGTGCTGGCGCGAGCGCACACTCTCGCACGCGGGCTCGTTAAAGTTCAAGGCGAAGAGAGATTTTATTGTGCCAAATGCCTAGGCAGGGGCGACCGTAGGCGGCGACGGCGGATAAAGTTGTACGCACATTGTACACACGAGATTGTGGAGCACGCGATCGGACCCGCGCTAAGGGCGAAGGGTTTTATTGATTCATCTGAGAAAACAGAAGAGGAAAAAAAAAAACTCGAAACTCAAAGAATAATTATCATTTGCGCAAACGAAAACACTCCGACTCCGGTGCTCCTGGTTCCTGTTTCAGGTTGGGTGGCAGGGTGGCGAAAAGGTTCTTGGGTGGTAGAACTCGTTTCGTGCTAGCGCCGCGGGCACGGGTGCCAGCTGCATTTGCATTTTGCATGACGGACAGCTAAATGGGCGTGCGGGTGAGTTACACGCGGCACCCGCGCAATAGTTCGTTTCTAGTCCGAGCGATATCTTTTGCATATTTCGATAAGCAGCGGCGCGAAAAAAGCCCCGCATTCCAAGGTGCTCCGAAGGTGGCCGGTGCGTGATTTATTATTTGGTTGATTTGGAATCGATTAGTCCGATCGCTGCAACGGGTGGGATAGAAGGAGGAGGATGTAAGGAAGGCGGAGCGAGATATAATTGTTGACGTAGCACGTGGAATAATTAAGCTAGCTGAAGTTCCACAATGGCTGTGCCTACTGCGTGTGGTGGGATTGGAGCGGGAATTTGACAGCTTAAAAACGCACTTGACAGCTTGCTTTGATTTCGAATCGCAACATGACAGATCGAAGCTTTGGTTCGTAGCGAAAATTATCTCCCTGAAGAAGATTTTTTCTTATTTATTTTTTATTTTCCCCCTTTCGGTGGCCCTGTTTATCGGCAGCGAAAGTGAAACTACAAGTTTTTCACCAATTTTTGATTGCCCATCAAACCAGTTGCCAATCATTCGCCACGAAGCCACACGTGTGTGTGTGTGTGTGGAGCCGTTTAAAAAGAAGACGAAAAACGACGCGTTGATGCCCTTCGGGAAAGCAGGACGCCCTTACGCCCCAAAATCGTTCCGAGCAGAAGAACAGTTAGAGTTGGTCGCCCCAAACATTCCTCCGGGCTATCGGTTCTATCGTTTTCCGTGTCTGTTTCGGTTCGCCCCGAAACCCGTGCAAGCTAAAATGCAGCACAAATGAGAACGTTTAGAGAGCGCCGCCGTCGTCGTCGCGGTTGGTTTCGGGTTCGTCGCTTACAAGCGGGTTGTAGTTTTTCGCATTTTTTTTTCGCGTTTGTGCGCGTTAACCCTCCGTCGGATGATAGAACGCGTGTGCAGACGCGTTTGTCCCGGAGCGCAAAATATTTCAAGCATATCATCGGGCGGAATGGCAGAAAACGGCGATCGATATATTTGAACGGTGCCCCGGGCGCGTACGAGATACCCGGCGATGGGGCCAAATTTGAAGGAATACTTCGGCCTCGGTTGTGTTGTGTGTGGTTCCTGCCGTCCTGCCGTGGCGGAGAGCGATTGATGGATGCGTACCGGGGCCAGAAGCCGCATCCTTGGGTTTGGCGAAAAGGGGAAGGATAAATTTTTATGGCTTCGCCTGCACGCTGCAGGGGCATCCATCCGGGATGCAAAAATATGATCCACCCGTAGGGCAGTGCGCCGCGGTCTCGAATGGTTGTCATAATAATTGCAGTGGCGGTGTCGATGTCGGCGAGCCCCGTGCGTTGGGCGCGATCGCGAACCCTGAATTCTTCCCGGAGGAAGTGAAGAAGAGCGCGATGACAACGACACCACCACCGACAACCCGGCCGCAGCATGCGTGGACGTCGGGCACATGTGCTCCGGGTGTGTGGCAGTGTGCCTTTTTTTTGCTGTTGTTTTTGGGGTGTGTTCGATGCCCCCCACTTTTGGCCCACCTGAACCATTCGGCAGGGCTTTCGATCCTTTCGCTTCGACCGCAGCCGGTTGGGGAAAGTACGACCCCAGGACATCGAACCCAGCGTGCGCTTAGGCAGACGTTGAGGTTAGACCCGTGGGTAGTGGCAGCCGTCGTGTGCACGCTCCCGAAAGGAACGATTTTGCAATTGTAATGCGTGCATTGTTACGGAACGGGCGCGATGCGAGCATTACCTAATATGGGGACCGCATTGACTATGAGCACTGAGGCACTGGGGAGAAGATTCAGCAGTTTGTCGCGCGCTGGAGGCAGGGCGACGCTGAAGAACCGCGTATTGTGTCTGGTGCATGCAGCCGGAGAACAAAGAACGACAACAATGGGTGTCTTGTGAAATATTTTTAGTTTATTTTTCGGGAGACAATTCCAAGCCGCTCGGTGAAGAATATTTCCTGAACGCTTGTGATGGAATTTGCGAACGTGGTGGATCTTGGATTCGTCTGACGGGTCGTGACGATCAAAAGAGACACAATTTCGCGGAAGATATGCGTCCTTGTAGTGTGATAGTGTGGTTGGAAGAAATTCCAATTATGGTAAAATCAAAGCTGAAAGAATAGAGCTAGAGTAGTATTCAACACATTGAGAACATCTTGAAGTGAGGTCAAGAATGATCAATGACTAACTACGAGGGGTTCCGATAGGTTAGACATAGCGGAGCCAGACTTCACACGACAATATCGGCACCAACATCTTGTTGAGGCCGTCTTCTCCTAGAAGTGAATTTCCGTCTAGGATATTAATTTTTTTAATTTTATGGTATCATCACAACTTTAAAATGGGTACTGACCTTCTTAAGCTTATCTGTCGAAAGCAAGATGTTAAAAACCAATCCGATGTGAATCCCTGCATAGAAACAAGATGTTTCTTGGATAACGTTGCATTGAGTACATTGAGTATTACTTTGAGGATGATCCTGGACACTTTTTTCAAAGCGAGCTATCGATCAAAGCTGTGATCTTATTCAGTTTACATGTTCTTAGTTCATTTGTGTTCTCAGGCAACACGAACAGAACTCCGGGAAGATGGCCACATTCTACCTTTGTACCTATCATGTACATCCTCTTTGCTTCCTTATTATTCTCATCTTCTTTTTTATTCTTCTTATTCACCATCTTCTTCTACCTTATTAACTTAGAGACCTGCATGGGGACCTTCATTAAAATATTCGAATTTAGAGAGTATTTACTGCAGAGTAAATAATTAAAGTAAAAAGTGTAATTAACGTGAAAAAGTAAAATAAATCTAGCTCTTGTGTCGTTGACTGAAATTCTATCGTTATTGAAAACACTATAAATTCATAAAATACCGTTTTTACATTTATAAAGTTGATTTTCAATAAACAAACCATGATAAATATACTACTGCATAAAGTATATGAAAAATTAATGTTATTGAAAAGTTGATGTCTTCAAGAATTCACCAGATCAACATCATTAAGAGCAGTTAAGTTTGCTTCTCCCGTTACTTGATGTTAATTTTAAAAACATTATAAATCAACTCCGACACCCACTCGCTTTAATCACGGTAAGTGTTAGATACCCTATCGCAACGGAGGTGTGTTTGTGAGAACCAAAAAGCTGGCAAATGCTCCCAAAGAATGGAGCATGCACCCGAAAGCTCACTTCTCGATCTCGAGCCGTTGAAAGTGAATTCGTTAATAAAAAAAAACTCGTGCACACAAACAAACTCGATACGAAAAGTGGGCGCGCAAAGTAGCCACATCTACGGGAAGCGAAAGGTGCAAAAAGAAGAAAAAGTATAATATAGTAGCAGCCCGAAAATCACTTGCATGTTCGCCGAGCTATCTTAATTCATTCATTCCGAAACCGAAACCGAACCACCCGGCCGGTTAACGCCGCATCCCGCGCGCTTAATCATGTGCTGGGTGCCGGTGCGGGCCGCATAAATGTTACCCTCGCAACGTTTGCGAATCACGCAGGGCGTACGGCGCGAGTGGTCAGCTGGAATTTCGCGCGCGTAATGGCGAGCACGTGGGACGCGTTCTGGAGCGTTCTGCTGGCGACCGTGGCGAGGATTTGTTTGGATTTTGAGTAACTCTGGTGCGAGCGCTCCGTGAGAGGACGAGTGCTGCGATATGATGCTGCACCGCTGCACTGGCTCGTACCAGCGATGATGACGATGATCATGATCAGGTATGGCGTGCCGGAGTGAAATTAACTTCTCCCTTCCCGTTCGAAGCACGGGCGGCGCGGGATGCCGACGTTTCGATGCACGTGCTGCAAATTGTTTGCCGCTGCCAGCTTCCAGCAGCCATTACCAGTCGCAGTGGAAGACGGTTCGTGTGGAGCGGCAAAAAGGAGGTGTTCTTGACTGACACCCGACGACGAAATGTCGGAATGCTCCACATTCCGGTGTCTGGTAGCGGTAGAATTTCGTGCATTCGTTCGAGTCTGTCTGGAGATTTGTGAGGTGTTCTTGTTTTTTTTTTGCGTACGGGTGAAACTCTTCGTCTTCTTGCATTGTAACGGTTGATTCAGATGGCGAGATGATCTTGGGATGTGAGACAGCCTTATCGTGTAACACGTGCGAACAGTGTTCCCCTGTGATTATAACTGTTTCTTCAATCTTGAATAGGAACAGCCTGAAAAATAAAACAATATTCGCGTCCTCAAGGCGGTGTTGTTCGAAAAGAATCAAACCTGTTAGAACAATGCAGCTTGACAGTTTAAAATGTGCTCTATTTGTCCAAAAGATACGCTTTTATTTGTGTCAGATCAAGAAGAGACAAAAACACGAGCTCGATTCCCAACTACAAGGACTCGATGGAATCAGGTTTACCCGGTGGTCCGGTGTTGAAATGCCGCTAAAGGACGAATCCAAACACGAACCTCTGTTCCTGCAGGTATTTAACAATCGAAGACGCCGGGCAAGAAATGGCTCCCATTTTTCCTACCCTGCATATTCCTTAGGGACTAGGAGACTAGGAGTAAAACCCGTTTGACCGGGTTCCTGTTTTAGCCTACCCGGTCTCTACTGAATGATCAACTTGTCCACTTGTGACACGTTCTAGCCGTGGCATGCCAGGACACTCGCGGCAGTTCCACCCAAAACAGGGTGGAAAAAGAATCTTCAATTTATGAGCGAAAAAAAAACATGAAACTGGACTGGACACGGCGTGCTGGAACAACAAGAAAAACCCGCGACGTACTTTGCTGCCTGGTGGCTTCCGTTTTTCTTTCCACCATCACAAGGAAACAATCTTCACCGAGGGGAGTTTCAGTTCAGGTCGCTGGAAACGTCCTTGCTGGCGAGGCTCGCAACAAGAATGGCACGAAAAACGGTAGTGCGCACCGCTTCAATTTCTTCCAATCTAATAGAGAAGGAAACACTCTAACCGGTGCGTAATTGCTGACAACAAAGACAAATTATAACAAAGTTTTTCTTTTTTTTCTCTCTCTGTTCGTGCTGTCTCGGTTTCTTGTTGTTGCTGCCGTCTTTCCATCGCAGCCGGTGTCCTTGTTTTTCCTGGAGGTATGGCGTGTATTCCCGACGGTTTACTGAATAGCAGCGGCGGCACTAAGTTCCGATTTCATTCGTCTTAAGGTTTTTTTTTCGCAAATGGCCGGTGACGAGTTCACCTCGTCCTGGATATGGTCAACTGGGTGCCGCTAAACGAAACTCGCCGAAGGAATGAGCCGTTGAAATGTTTATGCTCTCGTGCAGCTCAAACGGAACCGAAGGACCGCTCGGACGCACGGTGGCGGCGATGACAGTGCCTTTACTTTGTGGTGACATTCGTGCTGATGGCGTTATCGCGTTTGTTGATGTTCGTGTCGTACGCTGCGATGGGCAATGCATACGGTGGATTTGCGGCAAATCTATAGCCCTCCATCATTCCGTTCTTCGACTGGAAAAGTATTCGCGATTGTGGATTTAATGCCGCATTTGTCTGGGCATTAATTAGAAGATGTCGAGAGTAGAGAGTAGCTTAGCTTGGGAGGGACACTCTACTGATGAAACTGTGTCCAGTATGTCGACTTCGAGTCGAAGAATCATGAGAATTAGATTCCGGACTGGAGCTGCGTAAAGATCCTTATCAATAAGTTGATATAGAAAATCTCTCTTGTTCTTTACAATACGTATTGGAATTAATCATGTCTTAAAATCTCACCGTGTTGTTTGGATATATCATTTGTTGGAAAACCGTTCAAAATCTGAATACAAACTCAAAACAGATTTGTCCGTTTATATCAATGTTCCGAAATAAGGAATCAAAACGAACAACAAATCTCTTTTACTACTAAAACGCTTCTCCTCTATACAATACCTACCATTCTAGAGAGCAAACACACTGGTATAGAAAGCCGGCCACAGTAACAAACAATAAACATTATTGCACCACCCGAAGCTCCCAAAACAGCCTCTGACCCAGTCACAGCGAGACTCCCCGACGAAAAAAAGAAAAAACGAGTGGGCTTTTCACGATCCCAGAACAGATTTGTGTCGAAGAACAGAAACACGCGCGACCGGAGGATTCGAGACAAAGTTTAGGGCCGTGAAGATCGGTAAGAAGCGATCGCGACTTTTGTCCACGATCACACCTTCGATCAAACCCGCCGGTTCTCGACGATGAAAACAAAACTCGGTTCCCGCCCCGTACCGGGCGAAAGATGTTAGGAATTTGGGAAGCGAGAGGCTGGGCACGGTCGGTGAGGTGGTGTCGGGGGCAGAGCGCGGAGGTGATCAGCTACAAGCGTTGCGACTAACGGGCAAAGAGTCCGTGGAGAAACCTAACCTAACAAATGACATTGAATATAAGTTATTACATTGTTAGATTTAGATAGAGGAGTAATCTAGCAGATTATATATTTTTATAAAACACACACACATCGGCAAGCCGAGAGCGACTCTTTCGACGACTCAGTGTTCACGGCTCGCGCATGAGTTTGCGTTGGAAGAGGCGAGGGACCGTGGGGTGGGTATTTTTTATTATTTTTATTTGAGCTTCCATTGGGCTGGCACGGTCCCGCCGAGACCCTGATGAGTAGCCGCCTGAACGGTGCGGGCTTGTATCATCTATCGGTCTCCGAGCTTATGAGCTTCGAGCATCTCGGACGCGGACACGCGGTGGAAGGCGGCTATGGGCGTCCCACACTCCGCAGTGCTGCTGCTGCTGCTGCTGGCGGTGCTGCTGCTCGTGGAGCACGCCGGAGCAGAGTGGGCACACAAATTAATTAGATAACCTGTCCCACCGTGCGAGCATTGCGCATCGATATCGTTGTCGCTGTCGTTGTCGTCGTCGTCGTCGTCGTCGTCGATCGAAGGCAAGAACTCGCGTTGCTGGGTCGCTCCCGCGCGCCTACTTGAGCTGGAGTCTCGATAGAAAATGAGGTTGCGCGACACCGCCGTATCGCCGTGTCGTCGGGTTGTCCCCTACGCCAGTGTACGTCTCTTGAACCTTACTAGCAACACTGTTTCACCGATCATTAGACAGATTCGAACTACATTTTTGGCTTGGATCGCGCGGCTGAAGAGGAGGAGAATAAAGGAGGAGGTGTTTTTTTCGGGGTTTTCGTCGAAGAAGGTCGGTTCGGTCCCCCGTTTGGCTAATTTATGACCGATCGCAACACGGTTACGATCGAGCGTGAAGATCTTCGCGCGCGGAGACACTGGAGAACGCGGTCCAGAAAACCAATAATGAATGGTGCACGTAATCCCTACCGAGTCGGTTCGGTTCGGTTAGAGTTTGCAGCGCACGGGATCTCCATCTGGTCCAAGGTCAGTGTTTCTGGTTGTTCAAGTGCGCACATGTGAGCGCTGGGCAACCCGAGAGCGCGGGAGAGCAACCCGGTGCCGGCAACCGAACAGAAGTATAGCAGCAACAGCAGCAGTCGCGGGAACTGGTTTGCTCAAACAACTTTTTAATCTCGAAAGCTCTAATAAATAATCTCAATTCATTCACAACATTTTCTTCCACTCCCAGCTCCCTGCTCTTACCGGCCTGCGCCGGAAGGGGAACTCTCTTTACCTGCATTACATCTTAGCGATCGCGCCAAGTGGCTCCAGCAACCGCGGAAGGGGAACTCGCACGGGAATGTTGCTTATGCTGTTGTTGTTGTTGTTGCTGCTGATGCTGCTGCTGCTGCTGCTGCTGCGGTGTTGGCATTCTGGGTGCATTTGCATCACAGACCTCCGCGCAAGTTTTGTTTGCGAATGGTTTATGAATTTCAATCGACAAACGGGCACAAACACAGGGGTTTCAGGTGCTGCAACTAATCATACCGAGCGGCGACTGGAATGGGTATATGATGGTCGATTATGATAGTTGGTTTTATGGACTCGATTGTAATTGAGCCGCATTGATTATGGTAGTTTATTGCTTAATCTGATAAAGCTCATTCGTTTTGAATAATTTTTGTCCGAACGGGTGACGTTTGGTGAGCACTCAATCGGAGCGTGTAAACGTGAGCAGGCTAGGCTTAGGCTAGAAACAACTAAGTAGGCTGGGCGAGTTGTGAAAATAGAGAGCGATTAGCCCAGTGGATATCTACTCGGGACGCAAGGGTTTATAAGCACCTTACTCGACAAAGAACGTGCCAAGGATCCAGCTGTCAACCGGTAATCGCGTTGGATAAGTACCCTTCTCGATAGTGGACCAGTTCTACAGCACATTAGCGAGTGCGCTTGTTTGACGGAAATGCGGTGGCACGCTGTTGTTGACGTTTCCTCAAGAG
The DNA here is from genome assembly GCA_000349145.1 of Anopheles dirus. Lineage (NCBI taxonomy): Eukaryota > Metazoa > Arthropoda > Insecta > Diptera > Culicidae > Anopheles > Anopheles dirus. The sequence goes on along the minus strand of KB672791.1, from coordinate 4,586,447 downwards.
TCTAGACAACGACGACACGTCACGGCTCTGCAGCGCTCCCATCGTGGATCACAAATCTATGCCCCACCTGTAATGAACCTGTTTCTCCACGATCGGGTGTGTGCGTGTGTCTGTTTCTTCACCGCCTCACAGTCGCTCACGCTGGAGACACGGTCGAGGCAACACTAATCAGTGGATTATGATAAAAATCATTAGCCCGATCACGCATCACGTTGACACGGCGATGTTTTGTCTGGGATCGCTTAGGAATGTCTGAAGGATCGGGATTTGATAGCGATAATAAGCGTTCTAGCAAAGGTGGAGAGAGAAAAAAAAACGAATAAGCTTTAAGGCGACCCTAAATCATCCATGTTTATCGAGCTTTTGGCACACTTTACAAATGATTCAATCTCGTACTGTTGGGTGCAATAACAGCCCACGACAAAAACTCACAAAACCTATCGGCCAGCACACACTATTTGGCTAACGAATCAATCACTGTTGCCGAAAAGAAAAAAAAGCAACATCAACCGTGGCGTGGATTTTACGGACCAAGATGACGATCACGAACACACCCGGGACAACCTAAGCCTCAGCTGAAGAAGCTCGACGCCCGAAATGACGACACACACTCCGCTCGGGGTGGGCTTTGGGATTTAGTAGGACCGGTGCCCATCGCTGACATACATAAAAATAGTTGGCTTTTTCGGCAATAAAACTTTATCGCCGATAATGGCGCAGGATGTCAAGTGGGAAATTTATTGATTATTTACAATGTTTCCGAGAG
>KB672791.1:4570744-4585320 GCA_000349145.1 Anopheles dirus | reverse complement strand
TGGTTGAGACCCGATCGAGCCGAGTTGAGCGGCGTTACGGCTGCGCCTCCGGAAGGTAGCAGTTGGATCGTGCGGAAACAAAAGCGACTTAGCGTGCGAGCAGCTCGGAGTTCGTATCGGGCACGTACACGCGTGATAAATCCGGATGATCCCGGGACCCGGGACACGGATACAGGGGTGGCCAAATATGGTTGTCATGGGAGGGAGCGCAAATCGCATCAAACGGATCGGAAGGGATCAAGGGAAGAATTGAGGTCGTAACCGGGCCGTGTTGAATTCCTAGCAAGGTCTAGCTATATCTTTCTGGTTATGGAGCGCTGCGAAGGAACAAGTAATCTCCATTTAATCTGCGATATTCTAAGATCTTTTCGATGTCCCATAGGAGCACGATCACTCTCGATCTCGAGATGGAGTGTAGATGGCCAAGAAATCACTTAGACACCACAAAGTAACGAGTCCCCGTTGGTGCAGCAGTAATTGAGTATTCGCAAACTCGCGAGTATTATTACGATCTATCTTGGCCGGACGGGGTAGGCACGAGTCGTAACGAGTCAGCCACTGCATCTTTGCAACAGCGCGGGGATTGGGCAAGTGCAACCGGAGAGTAGGAACTTAACGAACTTGGTTTGCGTACTTCGCTGCGAGTAGGAGTTGTTTCTCGTCAGCTGCTGCTGTTGCGGCTGCGGCTGCTGCCAGGGGAAGTCGTTTCCGTTCCTGCGTAGGGGAGGGTGTTAAAGGGTGAAATTGAACAAGGTCATGCATGTGAGCAGCGTTTAAAGTGTGTGCGTGTTTGAAGTGGCAGCGTTAGAGATCGCCGCTGCCGTGCTGATCTTGTTCGACAGGACGCCCACGCACTGTTTGCTCGCGCGAGTGTTGCGCGTGCTGTCCGGAGTCGGAGATCGCGATCATGTGTGCGCACGGGCCTGCTCATGCTCTTTTGCTTCAATTGACGCGGCGAAGGTACTGCTTGTGAGCGTGTACCGTGCGCGTTCGAAGCGGATTGATACGTCGTGCGGATCGGAGATGGGAGGTTATTTTGCACGGCACGGCAACGACGATGATGAAGTCACGGTGTCACGGTACGAAATCGAGCGCCGCCACGGTGCGTGTGCTGGTGGTGCCACCGGTGCCGGCCCGGGCCCGGGTTGATTGATGGACGAAAAGTAAAAGGTCAATGCGCAAACTGGTAAGTGAACTGTGACAGGGCGACGACGGCGAGCGACTGGCAGTGGCAGTGACTTTCCGCGACCCTCGCGCCCGCGTTCGAGACGCGGGAGGTTGCGAGCAAAACAGGAAGCGTGCGCCTTTTGCCGGTTATACTTGTGGATGCGCGCCAATGGGTTTTGGGTTCAACCTTACCGCAGCTCAGCTCCATTTCATTACGGAACGGTGCACGGTCAATCGAACGTCGATTGCGTGGAGGCAGCAGAGGAGGGAGTACAGTTCTGGAAAGTTCTGCCGTTTAGACCGATGGTCTGTAGTTGTTAGAAGTTGAACGAGTTCTAATAAACTTTGTGAGAAATGGGTTTGAGAAGTGATTGTTCGTTGTAAAGAACCTTACTTGATGTATACTATGAACATAGATTACTTTCCGTCATTTCTAGGGCTCTATTGTTCTGAAAGAATTTGACATTTTGTATGTTGTACATTTGGAACATTTTTTAAGCTAATTTATTTAATTTAACATATTATTATGTGAAAAAACCAGAATGTTATATTGTATAGTGCATCTACAGTATCGTAGCAGTAGATGTATATTTTAAAATCTAGACAACAACATTCTATGAAATCTCTATATATGTCATGTTCAGTCGGGGATTTAAAAAAAAGTATAATACATCACTCACTTGAAGTGGTGTGAGGCACACACTTTAGTGCATTGTATTTAGCTGAAATATAGTATATATCATGTCATAAGCTCCTAAATATCTCCCAAGCTCAATAACCGTTCATGGTATTCTACCTTGACTGGTTCTCGTAATAAAGAAAACTGACTGTCTTGATACGTTCGATTGGAACTACCATCCCTTGGACGCGTTTGAAGCGATTCCAAAGGGGTTTAGTGGGGATGCATAATAAACTTAAAACTTGCTCCGTTTTTACGGTTATCATGTTCTATTGAACTTGTACGGAGAATTCAATGCTTTGCAAGGGTTTATTTTGTTTATTTATTTCATACTTAGACCATTTTGTTGGTAATTTACCCTAGTAAAAGAGTTTAATTCATACATTTGCCGCCTACTATGGGCCTACTTCAGATGGGAAAGTTATAGAAACAGAGTCGACGGACTACGATAAAATATATAGACTTGAGTTAGTTTGAAGAAAATAATAAAAATGCGAAAAGTTAGATTATTATTAGAGCTTTTTTGACACACTTTTTTCAATTTTTCTTTATAGCCATTCACGTTTGAAGGGCAAACTTGTCAAATTTGAAAGGAAGATTCGCTTCATGAAGTCAATGAAATTGCAATGAAAATGTTCTTCAAATGACCCAACTTAGCGAAAGTTTCATTTTCGATCAAAGCAACCCTAACCTCAAACTGTCATCCATCAAAAAGCACCACGCGCATCTTCGGTTGCGTCGGCTGTCCGAAACGCAGTGACACGCGAGGATCGTCTCTGCGTGTGTGTGTGTGTGTGTGTGCATCTTTGCCCCCAAGGACACCGATACCGAAAGCTCCCGCGTGACCGTTTGCCAAATCCTGCGAGCTTCCAAACACGCGCCGCTATTGACACGTCGAATAAATGAATTCCCCAAAGCCAAAGCTCGCAAACAATGTCAAAACCGTCGCGCGTCCGTATCGTCCTCCTACCATCGGCCACCGGCGTGGCGTGGTGCGAATGCATTTCGGGGTGCGCATTTGCTGCTGGTTGCAAGTGTTTGGAGCTCTCTCTCTCTCTCTCTCTCTCTCTCTCTCTCTGTGGCTGTGGAAAGGTGGATAAATTTTATTGCACATTGCACATGAACTCACTCCGCCGGTGCATGTGCCGACGACGACGACGACGACGACGTCGACTACGGTTTTGGGACGTGGCCGTGAGGCCATGGGTGTGAAAGATTGCGCACCGCGTCGGTAATACCACCATACTTTTTGCGAGCTCTCTCTCTCTCTCTCTCACTCTCACGCTTTGTGTGCGCAAACTGTTGCGTTTCCTTTAGCGGATGTGCCCGCAACCAAGGGGGGTGGGCTCGATGGTGGCGGCGGAGGATGACAGACGGATTTCGCGTGCATGTATCGTCGTCATCGTAATCGTCCGCTCGTCGCCCGAACGGAGCGTGGGGGCTCCCGCGATTGCACATTTTGCATTCCGCGCGCATGCAGCCATGATTTCAATTGAGCAGGCACTTTTTCGTACGCCCGCTCGCGCCATAGCACGGGGCGCAAAAGTGTATAAACGGGTTAGGGTGTTACTTTTTTGGGAGTTTTCTTCAAACGCGGTGCGCCGGGCCGCGGGTATGGCAAGATTTGGGTGGGTTCTGTGTATTGTGTTTGAATAATCAACAAGTGTGCGCCGTGTGCGACCTAGACTTTATTTGCGCCCGAAGTTTACGTACACTTTGATTTCCTACTTTTACCACATTTATGTGTGATTTCGTTTTATTTTTCAACCATGGCCGGCATGCTAAGTGGCATGCTCTCCCACGTGCGGGTGCGCGTTCGTTGGAAACGTTGGAAAATGTATCACAAGTTTTGTGCTTAGCGCATGCTTTCTCCGAGAAATTGCCCATAAAATGACATTGAATCGGGCTTAGGAGTAATAATTATCTTAAAGTATCTATTTTAAACATGGTGTCCTTAGATTGTAATGCCATTGGTGTTAAAAATATCAATGGATTCGTTAGAACTCCCTGCAAAATCGCTCCTGAATAGAATTATTAACAATTTTATGATTTCTTCGGAATCCCTCACCTAGACCACCTTTGTCCACCAATTTCCAGGAATTGGCCTCACGCCAACGCGTGTGGCGGCAATTTTGGACAGCACGCTTCCACCGTCCGCGACCACTGTGCTACGCCACAACGGTGACGTGCCGGGCGCGATTCGGTCGTCTCCGCCGCCGGCAGTAGCAACGCGCAAGGCGTACGCCTATCGAATCGACAATGAGTGCTCGGAGTACGCGAGAACCGACGCCAACCGTCCGAAGTTTGCTTCGCGGACACGTAATCCGTCTGGCCGATCTGTTCGACCGCGACCTTCTGCCTTCTGCCCCCCACTTCGCGTCGTCCCCCTCCCACCCAGCCTACCGAACTCATCGCTACCGGCAACGGGGCCGCGTCCGGGTCTTCCCCGGATCTTCGGTAAGTAACTGCACCAGCACCCCGGCGTACGGGACGCAGGAAACAATATTGTTTGCACGGCGCTTCAAATCAAGTCCAAGGATTTGTATTAGACGGGCAAACTAAGCAAGAGAAAAAAAGAAGGAAAATAGGATAGGGACCACGCCGAAGACACAATCTGCTCTCCGGCGGTCGATCCGAGGATCCTTCCACCCGGGCGCAATTGCCCATTCGCCGTGGTACGTGGTAATGGACCGATGGCTCTGCCTCCCTAAATCTTCCGGCACCTTCACGTGCCTGTGTGTGTGTGGCGCACGGTGTACACCGGCTCACATGGTCACGATATTTATGCATCGCCAAATCTGCATAATATGTTTAAGCGTAACATTGAAAATCCATCGCGTTCCGGGGCGATCCGGCGTCGACGACGGTGTGATGTGTATCCGGCATCCGGTGCGATACAAAATGTGTCGGATGGTGGGCACAACTTTTTTTATAATGCAAATACGCGTTATTACCGCGCGTGTTATTATCGGCTTCCTTTCGCTGGAATATGCTGCAATAAGTTGTTTTTTTTTTGCGTGTGTGTGTGTGTGCTGCTCTTTCGGAGCAAATTGTGGAGCTTGAAAGGAAAGGTGGACGGAATCTTACCAGCGGTAAGCCACAATTGTCGTCGCACGCTGAACATGAACCAATATCGACAGATCCCACCCCCTCGAGACACAATTTGCGACAGCGGGCAAGCGCAGCGTTCGCGTTTATTTTATTATTTGTTCGAACAAATAATACATATATTGAAATGTATGGTCCGCGCCCGGTGGCTTCGAATCGCTCATAAGTGGTACATCGGCGCGGAGTTCGCGGAGCGTTCGCGCGTGTACTACTTTTCGTCCGCTTCTCGGGCGTCGCGTAAGTTCGTAGTTTCTTTTCTCACCGTATGCTCCGGCGAAGAGTGAGTAAAGGAAAAAAAAATGCTGCCGTGCACCTGCGCGCTTCTAGGACGTGTACACAACCGTGCCAAAGACGCGGAATTGATACGGTACTCCGCTCATGTAGCATATATTGTTTGAATACGAAATGAATTCCCGAAGGCACGTCCTTTCCAGCAGCAGCGAGCAGGGGGTTTTAGTGTCGGCGACGAATTTTATGCCCGTTTGGAGCGAAATTGATTTTGATTGATTTTTCATACCACCTCCCCCCTCCCCCCAGGCCGGCATGACGATTGAGTTACGGTGTATTCGTTTGGTGGCTTTTTTGCAATGCGGTGGTAGGGAAATTTAGATACATTTACTTACGGCGGTCACGATCGAGTGACGGTGGATGTGGAGACCGGCGGGGATAGTTTGGAATGGGGAAGATGTTCGGGGTACCAGGGGCAGCAGGATCGGGACATACCGTTGCGAATACTAATGGTTGATTTAGATCGAGAAATAGAGACACAGTTAGACGTTGCTTGTTGCGTATCGACTTCCTTCAACCGTGCTTCAGTGGAGCTCCCAAAGGTGTGCGTGTGTAAATAGAAGCAAAAAGCATATTTGTCGTTAAATCAAACATGTACTAGTCTTCTTCTTCTGGCGGGCAGATCTACGCGAACATACCTGGTTGTGTTATGGGTTACTTGACCGATTTATGCCAGGGATAGCCTTGTCACTCCTTGTTAAAGTCTAGATGAGATTCTAGTACTGCATTACTATTATATCACCACTGAACCTCCTCGCATCATATAATTTGTATTAGCAGATCTCTGCATCTAAGTTACTTAGTCTACTAAGTTTATTATTTTTTTGTAAAAAAAATGTCAAATTCTTCAATAGAGCATCTAGTTTTTACGAAATATTAAAACGTTCCTGGAAGCCATTCCAGCTAACGAATGAAGTGATGTCTTATTCAGTAAACAACCTAGTTGAGGTGGCTACCTATCTGCGCCTGCATCGATTCTTTACAGTAAGAAAATTATATCAACAACTGCAGCAACGAACGTAAAACACGATTTGAAGCGATGGGAAATCATCCATTTCTGGAGAAGAACGTTAGCAGAAAAGACATTTGTCTCAGTCCAATGTATCAGAATGCTAGCAAATGACACACATATCGTCCGGGATCCAGGGTCGTCCAGGATTATCTTTCACGCTACTTATTCGTACTACCTAATAAGAATCAAGAATAGTCAACAGTGGTCCCCAAATTGATGAAGAAATGATGGCTAAACATATGTACATTGTACTGAGATTGCTGCAATTTGTGTTCATTAGAGGTTAAGTTAAACACTTTTTGTAAATATCATTGCACAGGATTTTACGTAGAATAAACAAGCCTCATAGTTTTGATAAGGACATCAGGATAGAGGACTTCAACAATACTTTGTCTTATAGGAGAAGCTCCTTCAATTTGGTACATACTGTAATTCAGACGAACAGTCGCATGTAAAGAAACTCATCACATATACTTTGATGTCATTGCGCTTAATTTCTTTCGGCAAAGAGCTCATATCGTACACGTGCGCAATCAAACCAAATAGCTCCTCAACATGCTATTCAAGTTTTTGCTCACAGACCCAGAGAGAGAGAGAGAGAGACGAAAAAGAGAAGAAAACAATCTTTCTCGTCGTTAACTTGCCAATTCAAAATCACAAACGAATCAAATCATAAACCCGACGCGCGACGTTCATAGAAAACGTGCATCGTATCGGTTTTGATAAATGATTTCCCGATTAGCTCTGCCCGCTAGTTCATAGTTAATGGTGGCTCAAAGCAACAAAAAAAAAAAAATAAAGAGAAGAAATCCGCACAAGCATAAGGCCCATCTTCATTAGAGCCTTAGTTTATGGGGGAAGCATAATCATTTAGTTTCTCTTTTAATGTCCTGAAAATTAATACACCCCTTTATTGCTTTCTTTTCCGCGGGTTTCTTTGCACGCGGCTGCGGTGCGCTGCGGCGGTGGTTCCTGCCTGCCGGTGTCGTGATGATAACATAAAGTCCACTCTCGCGACTGACACCGATTCAGCATTGTTGAGCGGACTTTTTGTTGCTGTTGCTGCTGTTGCCTCCTGCGTTTGTGTCTTCTGCCAGTGATCACACCGTGCGGTTGCGGTGATTGCGCGGTTTCGCGACCCCCCCTGGAATGAGGATACGGGGAGGGGGAGAAGTTCACCGATGCGCCAATTGTCTCCGAGCGCTAGGCCGCGGCTGGCCGCGGCTGGCCGGCTCGTTGGCCGGCCTGGCTGGCACTTAAAAAGGAAATTTATGAAAATTGCAACTAGTTTCCGTTCTAGGCGGGTCGGCGAGTCTATTCACGTGATGTGATTGTCTATCCCGGCACAGTCCCGTATGGTGGGGGGATTTTTTTTTCGTTGCGCCTCTCCATGAAGAAATTTTCGTCCCAAAGACCGGGCGGTGAGCCGGGCCCAGACGTAAACGCTCACGCACACGCTGATGATCATGCTGATGAAGCGTTCAGATTGAGTAAAGTGCCGTCACCACCACCACAACCGCCTGCTCCATTACCGACACGATCCGGCGACTGGGCGATGGTTCCTACTTCCCTCATTTGAAATATGATCCCGATCGCTGATCGATCTGTCGCTCGCGATCGCGATCGCGCAAAACCGGGAGAGTTCATTCAGCGCGGGCTGCTCCGGACAGGTGGATCGAATCGTGATTGAACGGGCACAGGGAGCTACTGACATTTTAACACCCTTTCACGCGGTGGGCGGAGGGGCGGATGGCCAAGGGGAGCATAAAACATACGCAGAGAAAGAGCAAGAGAGAGAGAGAACGGAACGGAACAAAAAACTAGTTGAGGAGCTCTATTTCGCGAGCACGCTTGCCTTTTAACGAGCGATCGTCCGTTTGAATGAAGCATCCTTCCACCACGGCCACGTCCCGGCTGCCCGGCAGATTGATGAGGGATAATTCAATATTTTTCTCGAAATGAATGATTAATTGAAAAATTATAAGATTAATCACACGTTTACATGCTTCCAATCCCGAACGGGGGTTGGGATTTCTCGTGACGAGGGAGCGTTTTTTTCTTTCTTTCTTCCTTTCTTTAATGTCCTTATCAACCTTGTTGCTCCAGCCTTGGTTGGCTGGACTGCCTGTCACATGCCTTGTCTCGCCCGCATTACCGGGCACACACACACGCGCGCTCACAGTGTCGGACAGATGTTTTGCGTGCGTCTGCACGCCGGAGTGACAGCGGTTGAGTTGATTTATTCAAATTATTGGTTGCCGTTGATGAAATGCGAGCCAGTGTGTAAAATAGCGAATATTACGCACCTGATTGATTGGATTGGTATTGAGAGTTTGTTTTCTTCTCTCAAAATTTTCCTCTTTCTTAGGAAAATCACGAACGCTCCGACCATACGTGTCTTATCAAGTGTCTAAGTACTTTGGAAAAAAAGCCTCATGACAAACCCTACACTAGACCGAGGGGCCATGCCCTAATAGAGCGTTTCTTGGCGGGCGGGGTCGTGCCGAAGAACGAAGGCCCACTTTCCGCGGCACGGGTCGCGCGTGCACAAAACGCGAAGACGAACGCAAGCGCGCGCTCTTGCGCTCGCGCTCTTGCGCTCGCGCTAACGGCTCATCTATGCACTCCTCAATTTTAATGATTTATGTTTCCTTTTGTACCCGCACGTACCAACCTTTACTGTCACCGTTTAGCCGTCATCGTCCACTTGTGTCACTGGCGCGTCCCCGAGGCAATCATCTGCCGTCTGCTGTCTGAGCCGCCTCATCTCCGCCCCGCCCCGCGAATGGGCTGGGGAGCTCGCGCTCGCGATGAGGCTAAGATGGCCTGCACATGCCCGGCTTGGCAGTAGGTAGCGAATAATCGTAATGGAATCGATGCGATTGAACCCGTCCGCTTATTATGATGTGTCCATCACGCGCAGTTGTTTCCGCGATTTAGATCCTGCCGATGCAAATCTAAAGCGAAGCAGCGAAGCAAAGGTGTGAAAATGGGGTCTATTATTTGATGCGCGAGAGCGCGCGCGATCGGACGCAGCGAATTGCGCGCATCATCGATTCCCACGCGCGATAACAAATCGACGGAAGAGGCTGCCAACGATTCGTTAACCCATTTCTCACGTGCTTTCGCGGTCGCCCTCCCCTCCGGAACGTACGCGGAGAGTGGCACGCAAATGTCAGGGTGCGGTTTGTTAAAAAATAAATAAATAACTTATTAAGATAAAAAAGTGGTAAATTTCGCTTTTCCTGCTCGGGCGCGCGCGCGCCCGCTCTCGGGGTTTTGTAGATGCAGATTATAATTTGCACAGCGCGATCATCGCGGCTCGAATTTCGTTCGCTACCAGTGCGACGACGACGACGACGACGACGACGTGCCGAGCGCCCGCGGTACCGCGACACAGGCAACTGCGCCCGGGGGCTAATTTTTATTTTTATTTGTTCTAATTATTGAGCGCGCGGGCTGTTATTAAATAAATAGTTTTTAAAACGGTTATTAATAAGACGCTTACGTGTCCGTGCGTCGTCGGTCACGCCGGCACACTGTCACCGTTAAGAAAGTGACGTGTTTTGTATCGTTTGTCAATCGACGCCGGTCACTGCTTTTGCCCGTCCTGAATCGCGGCACGCCGGAGGAAGGCCGCTTTCAGCACCAAACTCTGTTGCGGTGCGCTTGTTTTCTTCTGCTCTTCTTACCCCGGCCCCGGCGAGCCTTTGCGTCCTGGACCTGCCCGTGTGTCTAGGCCGTGTGATACGGGCTCCTGCTTTTTCCCGTTAAATTTAATGAACGCTTTGAGTGGCTGGGGGGAGGGGTGGCAGTGGGGGGAAACCATTTGGGCTTCCCGTCACGGGGTATGCGGTCGCGCGAGGCGCATGATTTACAAATTAGTGATTAATTTCAATACGGCTACCGTGCGAGCGCCAAACCCTCTATTAAGCTTCCGCGGAACGATCGGTCACGATCCGATATGGGGTTGGTGGGATGTGGGAAAGGGGGTGGTGGAGCGGAGCGATCGATCTTAAATTGTTTCGACCCATCCGATCCGATTGGCATTAGCACTGTTGGTTTTTTGTGTTGTGAGTGTTGGTTTTTTGCAACATTGAAACAATTGCGCCGCGCGGCCTACAAAATGCCCTTATTCTCTTCTTGTTGGTTTATGACAGGCGGGTGGATCGGAAAGTAACTCTTTGGGACAGTGACTGTATTGGAGGAGATATATTTTTGCGAACGATGTCTGCAGATTGTAATGTCTATAGCACTTCAGGTTCCAGAAAGATTTGTTATTTGTTATTTTTATTCAATATTCGATAGACCACGAGCCCTATCGAAGCTCACTAAGGGCTATTGCAGAAAAGTACGTCATGCTCAAGCACTTACACTAACACGTAACAGGCCGTATAAAACGATTATTGTTCAAAAATACCATGCGGGCCAGGTCGGGTTCATAACGGTCACAAACGGCATTGAATTCACGGCACACTACGAGAAACGGATCAGAGGATCCCAAACGGGAGCGGCGTTCCTCTATGTCAAGTAACAATCTGGCACGGTGCGTCCTCGCCGGAACATATAGGTTAATCGTGGAAAGTAATGCCGGCGAGTCGATCCGGCGAGTCGATCCGAAGAAGCCCCGCGACGAACAATCGTTGAGCACTACAGTTGCACTGCTTCAGGGTTTCAACGCCAAGGAGCGCGCAACGTGCGCTATAGTCAACCTGAGTACTCCAGGAGCGCAGAGCAAACCGAGTGAATTTGCGCTGGATGGACTCCAGACGTGCCAGAGGACGAGCTGCAGATGGCCACCACACCACAGAAGCGTACTAGACCACGGACCGGACGATGGAGCAATACAGCATCTTGGTGGAGACAGGATCATCCAAATCTCGCGTCAGTTGCTAGAGCAGGCCTAGAAGCTGGTTACCCTTGGTTGTGGTGTGATCAAGCTGGTCATGGAAGCTCAACTTTTCATCAAGGAGCACTCCAAGATCCCTGACACAGCATTTGAGCTCGAGTGCAGTTTCGTTCCGGTGGTCGACATAGTTGACATAAAGAATACAACATGATTTCTTCATTGGGTATAGGCACGTTGACTCTTGATTTTAATGCTTTTAAACTTATCTTCACAACGCGTTATTGTCGCATATTGTTTCAGGAGTGTGATGACTTGATCTTGTTGTACTATAGCCTTTTGTAACCAACAAGTCTGTTGTCAACAGATCGACGATTGCTAACTTTAATATCCAAATCGCGATCTTTGTATCGAACTAATCTCTAGTGCAAGTGAAGAGAGGATATCATACAGCATAACAAACTCCCTTGTCTGGAAGCTTTAGTATTTCAAAACATTACTAAAGCGTTTATAAGCAGTGTGTGTGTGACAATTTCATTTTTTTAAGTTGAATTAACATATTTGAAACAACAGCAATGCTATGTGGACTTTACCAACGCTTCATTATTATTTTATAGTGTCATAATGGCCTTTAAAGGGGTTGTTGAGAACTATCAGATGGGAATTTGTTTTTATTCTGTTCCAGAAAACGTTAACACGTGAAAAGTATAGCTATTGAGTGTTTGTACATTTTGAAACAAGTGTTTAATAGGTCTTTGAAGAGTGCTCAACAAAACGAATCGTACACTACACGTTCCACAAAGCTTCCAAGGCAAGGTAAATAAAACGTTTCTGAACGAAGAGCCACACGGACATCTCCTTTCTGCTGGCTTCACGCTCGCCCTTACCTGGGACGGCTCATTTGTCCAACGCCAGCGGCGGAGCCCCATGACAAATCGGCCGGCAACGTCACCGTCGGCAACGCGCAACGCGCTAAGCAGGTGCCGTAATAATATACTTCTTAATTTTGCACTTAGCGATTTAAGCGATCGGTGCGACCGGCTCATTATCGGGGGCAGCCTGATTTGCATATGATTAAAAGGCGCACGATCGTGTCTTAGTGGATTAGTGCAAGCGTGGCCGGCCGGCCCGTCCGCCGAGCGTGTTGATTATCTGCAAATTATTTAGTCACACACCTCTTTCGATCGATCGATAATCGATCGTGTACGGAATGTACATAGTCGGATCCGATGGAGTGATCGATCTTCGTTGGGAACTTTTCGATCAGACCGCGAACTATTTTTAATTCCAATTTCTCACCGTTTACTGGAACGATATTGTCTCTAGCACTCCTTCTCTCCCTCTCTGTCTCTCGATTTATGCATAAAAATGCATTTCTGCCGCAAACCTAATTTTCCCTCCACCGGTGGTTTGGTGGTTATTATGATCGTTCGGTAGGTTTTGTTTTGCGAGCCACAATTTTCGAGCTTTCCAATCAAAATCAAATCTAATAATTTCCCTCCATCATCGCCTTGTTGAGGTCCACCCAGAGGGGAGGTGGAAATTCGGACGCAGCGGACGGGTCGTGTCTGACGGATTCGAACCGATTTCGATACCGAGGTCCTCCGGTATCGTGTGCGTCGTTTTTTTCTTCCTTCCCGTATCCAGCTCTCCAGCGATGGTTTTAAGAAGTCACGTCATCTCGGGCCCGGGAGGTATCGTCTTTCGGTGGTTTCGCTGAAGCCTGGTGGGGGAAAATAGATATCGCACAGTCTATCGGAGCAGACCGGGACACCCTCGAGGCGCGAAAGAGAAATGCGAAAAAGAAAGACGAAATTCCTGCCGTCCGGAGAGCTGCACGATAGAAGTCGGGCTGAAGTCTGACTGCATTTCGTGTTCGTTTACTGGCCGGCGTGCACGGCGTGCAGCGCAATCGTCGGCATGTCTGCACGGCTGTCTGGAACTGTCGATCTTCCAAGATGGTAGTGGTGGTGGTGGTGGTTGCCAAGATAAATGCAAAAGACATTCTGCAGACGTCGGTTGGTCTGGAGCACTGGCGTGAGGCATGGTGGCGTTTCTCAACCGATTTTTCCGTTTGTCAGCACGCTATCCTGAAGTCTGGAGCAGACTGAGCCGACGAATCGAATAGCGGACGGTGCAGTAGGTGGTATATGCTAAAATGATTCTGAAGAAGCAACAGTGATAGTGAAATTTTGATTCAGATGAGCTTATAGTTATCTTCGTTTTCTGGTGTAAATTTATAGTTATAATTTTGTGATTTGCTGTTTTCAAATTAGTTCACATTATATTATGTAGTATTGCTACGTTTCACCGTCATTTGAGTGAATTCCTATAATATTGCGGGTATTCTATTTCTTCGACATTAACTGTTAATTCGCCGCCGAGCGGCTGCGTCACGCGAGGTAGTGCAAAGCATTTAGCAAAACCGAAGGGCGGACCACGGCAGAAACTTAACGGGGATTGATGCCCCGCAGGTGGATCGATTTCACGATCGAAATCCCGGCATCATCGGATTTCGATTTCGGTACGGTCGCTCGCGTTCGAATGCGGCCGCTCTAGAATGCCGGGGCGTTTATTTACACAAAAGCGAGCCAACTGCAGCGGCAACCACCGCTCGAAGCCATCCACGACGGCCAATTCTGGGCTGACCTTCTCCGCCAGCGCCAGACGAATTTCAAGGTAATAATCCGTGATGATCCAACGCCCCAGCTGAGCGCAGAAGAAAGCGGCCGTCTGGGAACGTCGTTTTCAGCAACAATTACAACGAAACGCTGATTGATGGGCCAGCGGACAAACGATGGATTCAAATTATAGACCGATTCGGGGCTGCCTGCATTGTGGAGCACTGGGAACAGGGTTTTGTGAGGAGGATCCGTTTTTTTGTCCTTCTGTTGCGGAATACAATGTAGCATAGTTTGGCATGCCACAAAATTGCCACACAGATCGGAATGTTTGGACGGTTTGTTTTTATATCTTTTTGGATTCGGTAGGATTGCATATGCACAGGAACTAATGTCATGTTTATCTCATTCAGAAGAAAGCATTGCAATATCTTCATTCTTGGAAGAATCTCAAGTATCCCGCACTGTCAAAATCAATATTCTTTCGCGTCTCTCGTATCTTTTCTCCGGACAGCGGGTGGCTATCAATTCAAATAATAAATAATAAAAATAATCAAAATGTCCCCACAGGGATGGGAGCGACGTATTGCAGCAGTACCGGGGCAGGAAAGGCAATTTGCTTGCCCTATGGGCTGCGGAGCAACGTGTAAATTCCCCGGTGTGTAATGAACCACACGCTCGTACATTTGTGTGGTTATTAGGCATTATTTCTTCGTTGTTTGAGTTATGATGAAACAAAAAAAAAAAACACTACTAGAATAGGGACACCGGGTGTGTATGTTACACTGCGGATAGGCAGATTGGAACACACTTACGCCCAGTTGGCACTCGGAAGGGTTGCTTTGTTTCTGCGGA
>KB672791.1:4550878-4570734 GCA_000349145.1 Anopheles dirus | reverse complement strand
ACTGAGCCGACGAATCGAATAGCGGACGGTGCAGTAGGTGGTATATGCTAAAATGATTCTGAAGAAGCAACAGTGATAGTGAAATTTTGATTCAGATGAACTTATAGTTATCTTCGATTTCTGGTGTAAATTAATAGTTAAAATTTTGTGATTTACTGTTTTCAAATTAGTTCACATTATATTATGTAGTATTGCTACGTTTCACCGTCATTTGAGCGAATTCCTATAATATTGCGGGTATTATATTTCTTCGACATTAACTGTTAATTCGCCGCCGAGCGGCTGCGTCACGCGAGGTAGTGCAAAGCATTTAGCAAAACCGAAGGGCGGACCATGGCAGAAACTTAACGGGGATTGATGCCCCGCAGGTGGATCGATTTCACGATCGAAATCCCGGCATCATCGGATTTCGATTTCGGTACGGTCGCTCGCGTTCGAATGCGGCCGCTCTAGAATGCCGGGGCGTTTATTTACACAAAAGCGAGCCAACTGCAGCGGCAACCACCGCTCGAAGCCATCCACGACGGCCAATTCTGGGCTGACCTTCTCCGCCAGCGCCAGACGAATTTCAAGGTAATAATCCGTGATGATCCAACGCCCCAGCTGAGCGCAGAAGAAAGCGGCCGTCTGGGAACGTCGTTTTCAGCAACAATTACAACGAAACGCTGATTGATGGGCCAGCGGACAAACGATGGATTCAAATTATAGACCGATTCGGGGCTGCCTGCATTGTGGAGCACTGGGAACAGGGTTTTGTGAGGAGGATCTGTTTTTTTTTCCTTCTGTTGCGGAATACAATGTAGCATAGTTTGGCATGCCACAAAATTGCCACACAGATCGGAATGTTTGGACGGTGTATTTTTATACCTTTTTGGATTCGGTAGGATTGAATATGCACAGGAACTAATGTCATGTTTATCTCATTCAGTAGAAAGCATTGCGATATCTTCATTCTTGGAAGAATCTCAAGTATCCCGCACTGTCAAAATCAATATTCTTTCGCGTCTCTCGTATCTTTTCTCCGGACGGCGGGTGGCTATCAATTCAAATAATAAATAATAAAAATAATCAAAATGTCCCCACAGGGATGGGAGCGACGTATTGCAGCAGTACCGGGGCAGGAAAGGCAATTTGCTTGCCCTATGGGCTGCGGAGCAACGTGTAAATTCCCCGGTGTGTAATGAACCACACGCTCGTACATTTGTGTGGTTATTAGGCATTATTTCTTCGTTGTTTGAGTTATGATGAAACAAAAAAAAAACACTACTAGAATAGGGACACCGGGTGTGTATGTTACACTGCGGATAGGCAGATTGGAACACACTTACGCCCAGTTGGCACTCGGAAGGGTTGCTTTGTTTCTGCGGAAGCATTTGTGCGTGTAACGATCCCGTGGCTGGATTTGGCGTTACATGGCGCGATCGTTGAAATATCGCTGAGAGAGACGTAAATATTTACTTTCTTAATGGAAACGCCCGCTGTTCTGGGCTGAAGTGATGCGCATACGCGCACCAAAGGATTGCTTCATTGGTTTGCTGGGCGTTGGGAGTTTAGTTTTGATTTGTTTTTGTTCTTAGAGCATAATAACATTCAGCATAAGATCAACGGAGGCTTGTACTGAACCTTATGATTTCGGAGGCGGTAGCATTCCAGGTTTTTACAGGCTTTATACAGATAATTTTGAAGAACTTCAACTGTCTTATCTTTCATACCTGAAACTTCAAATTAGAGTAGTACTGTCAGGCAAATATCTAATTTAATTAGTTTTAAAAATATATTTAACTAAAGTGTTTCAATTTCTGACAAAGCTGGAGCAAATAGGTTCTAAATGAAAGCTTTATTTTTCTCATTTTGTGACTGAGATCTGATAACAGAAATCATTAAATCAAATTAGTTATGATTTGTTAGATATTAGTCATCCAGTAAAGTCTTAAGAGTTACATATTCTTCAAATAAAAATAAACTATTCAAACAAAGACACGATTATACAAAAAAATGTAAAAGATGTAGTGACATTTAAAATACAATTGATATTGAAAATAAACAGCACAAACGATGAGTTAAAAATAAGAATTAGTTAAGAAAAACATAGCAATATTATTATACATATATTTTTGATTTGCAGTCTTAAGAGAACACAATCTTTTACATGGTCCAGAAAATGTAAGCACAAAAGTGCATTTCGCGTCTGCTGACTTGCGTATGAACGCACGAAACGGAAAGCAAATTGGTTCAAGAGGGCGTTGAGAAGGTGAATTGAAGGCGGACTACACATCCCCATCCACGATGCGTCTCCACGGTAACGCATTACCGTTGCGTCAGCTCCAGCATCTTCCTCCGGCTCACTCTACGAGAATGATTATGTTCCCTCCTCCGCACGCACACGCACACAGCCGTGTGTTCCGGTTCCGCTCGTACGGCGCGGTTTGCGACGCGCGATTTTGACGGGTTTCGCTCGTAAAAAGTGAATAAAGATGATCCTCTTCGGTGCGGTGTCGGGCTGCGACACACCCGTGCGCTTCAAATGCCCGAAAAACCGGTCCTCCGTTTGTGGGTGTGGGTTCGGTGGGGAGGGAAGTGGGTGCGGTGCGGTGCGTTGGTGTAGGTTTGAAGGTAATTTCGGGCCTCTCGCTCCCCCCCGGTATCGCTGCGGAACCGGGAACAGCGCCGGGTTGGCACGTGTTTGCTCGACGTATTCGAAGGTTATAATTGAATAATTCCTACCATCATCACCGTTTGCTATCACCATCGTCACCGCCACCACCACCACCACCACCATCATGAGCGTGGTCGTCTGTGCACATACACATTACGTTCATTGTTTCAGCCGCGCATAAAACCCGTCGGTCGGTATGTTGCGTTTTATGTTGTTGTGCTGCTTGCCGCTGCCACTGCTGCTTCAGCTCCTGCCGCCGGCAAGTACCGAGCGATCTTAAATCGTACGTAAAATTAGCTAATGGCTTCATTTTCCGGTAGCATGCGGCTGTGTGCGGATGCGTTCGCCTTCGCCGTAACGCTCGATCGGGCGCGTACCGATAGTGGATTCTTTTCTGCTGGCCCCGTGCCGGCTGGTTGGCCCATAAGAACAGGTTGAAGCACGCACCGGGGCATTGTCAAACGCCGTTTAATGTGTTGGTTGTGTGAAAACGATGGTTTCGGAGTGCGGCATGCGTGGCGGTTGCGGGAAAAATCTTAAAGCCATTTATACGTACCATTCTGGGCCGTGAGGAGTGAACGATGTACGTGGAAAGGGACAGATACCGAGACTCTGTTTGCCATTTGTTGGCTGAAAATAGCAAATAGAAAGAAGTTGTTGACTGATCGCTTCCAGCACGAATCTCGTGGTGCTTGGAAATATTATTTTATTTGCAGAATCGATGGATATTTACAATCCCATTGGTAAATAGAATTCCTCGAAATGCTCGGTAAGAACGCCGGGGAAGATATCGATTTCTAGTGAACAGATATTTTACGACGTCGAATGAGACGCTCAGTAGTCTATGATCGTAGTCACCATGTCAAAGTACTATCGACTAGCTGTCAAAGCCCAGAGTAGTCCGATCGTTCCACAGTGCCTGGTGAGGTTAGAACAACCCATACACGACGTGGACTACAGGTCAGGTCAGGTATCATGCCGATGGTCGTGTGCTTGGGGGCGGAAGTGAACTCTGCCGCAACCGTTTTAGCTCTAACGCTTCGACTGGCGAACGCTTACTGCAACTCACCTTTAACCCGACGCTTTCCGGTTGGTCGGTCGGTCGATAAACGTCGTCCAATGTCAACCGCTGCGTGCGAGCCTCTCGCATTCTGGAGGTGGCGTTCTAGCCGGACGTCTGGTGGCGTTGTCAGCTGTTATCGTAAAGGTGGATAGCTTATCGGGGTCGTGCTAGCGCTGACAATTCAACGGCTTGAGTCGCTTCTAAATTAATTCCAAAGTCGTTCGAAACACAGCGCCTTGGGGCGGATGGTGTATTTACTTGTTTAGGGCGATTTTTTTTTTCGCTTTAGATGCAACTGTTGTTACTCACTGTGATGTTAAAGTGTTTGTAAGGGGTTTCCTGTATCAATACATTTTTTTTGGTTCCAATGCTATAAGTTTTTAATACCAAACATAACAATGTTCAAAAGGGAAGCGATTCAACCACAATATAAAGTTGCTATTTTGTATAACAACTCTAGAAGATGTTTTAAATTACTAGGAACGCTAAGGTTGAAACCACAAGGGTTGATTCAAACCAATTAATTTGAATTAAAACGAAATTCATGTTTGAAGGATGATGCATTCAAATTAATAGTTTGTTACGTTTCATTTGTTTTTATGCTTTTTGTTAATTATTAGTACGTTCAATGCTAACAAATTAAATGTTCAATAAAACATTTATGAGAAAATAAGCCTAACCAATCACGATGTCAAGACTACCTACGTCTCATCACTCAATTAATTTTATCGGAAGGTTTTTGGCACCGTGAATGCTCTTTTCTTTAATTCTACTATTTTCATTCTTTGTTGTATTTTGTTCTTGTCTTATGACATTTTATATGTGTTTTTGACCTTGTAATTTTACTACTTTTTAAATTATCCTTAGTTTTGTTTCGATTTATCTCTTCTAAAACATTTGCGACACACAGTATTTACAGAAAAAATGAAATTAAAAAAGTTTTCTATTTTTAATAATATTTGAAAGCTGCTTCAAATCAAATCCAAATCACGTCAAAGATCTTATAACTCAAACTAACATTTTAAAACTTTAAAAATGAAATTACTTTTATAAATATGACAATCAAAATGTTCAACTCACTGTACCCAGTCCTTATGCATGTAGTTTTTGTGCTGTTGCTCAAAACCATTCCGGTGGATCGCACCGATGACTAAAAGTGTCGAACACGTGAAGCGGCCTGCGATTGCACATCGGTAGTCGCACAATGGAAAACGCCCTGCACGCGTGCGGTGCGCGGACACGGTCGGATATGGCCCGAGCGGATGTGGAGTCCGCCGCCGAAGAAGACGTGCTTTTTAAGGGTTTTGGTGTTTTGGATTGGCGACTCTTTTGTCCGCAAAGTCGACTGCTGCTGCTGCTGCTGCTCCGTGCCGAAGGTGTCTCTTCTTCGATTGCTTGTTGTTTTTGTTGTTGCTCTTTTGTTGCGTTTGTAGTCGTGCGTGCGACTCTTCCTTTCCCGCGCCATCCGGATTCGATTTCGTCCGGCTCACCTCACTTGACTTCCATATTTTATTTCATTTGGCGGTGCTTCGCGGCTCCACCGCCGTCGTTGTCTCCGACGCCGCCGCTGCCGCCGCCACCGCCACCGTGTGTCGTCCGGTAGAGTGTTTTTTTGTTTTTCTGTTTGTTTCAGCGGGTTTTAATTGACTTTAATTTCCGTCCGCCCCTTTGGCAAGGCAACCGCCCGGTTGACTCCACCCGTGCCATGCCCCGGGGGCCAGGGCAGGTGAGCTTTACACTTTTTTTTTCGGCTTAGCGCAAAGTTTGACTTGAGCTGGTGGCAGCTGAGCCGAAGGTGAATCGGTTGAGCTGGTTTCGATCGGTGGCCTCACCTTGAAGCGCGACGAGCACACGGCCCGGCGAAGTTCATCTAATGCCCGGTGGACTGAAACGGACGGGTGGGCTTTTGTTTTCGCTGGGCGATTGGGTGGGGTTGGGTGTGGTGGTAATGGGGCCGGCGCTGGGACGATAAGCTCATGAATTCCTTTCCGCTATTGGGCGCTCAAGGACACGTGGTTTTGACGATGTTTGCAGGAACACACCCGCTCCCGGCGGTGATCGATGAGATGAGACGTGGTGAAGGTGTTGAAATTTTTTTGTGATTTGTGAATCACTGAGCGCACGCACTGGAGGAAGTGATATGTCATTCGAGGAAGAGTGGTTTAAGACTTAGTGGTTTAGATTTCGACGACTTCAGAGCGGACGAGAACAGGTGTAATCATACCGTAAAGGTTACACAAATAGTAACTTAAGACTATCTAACTTCATGCAGCGTAAGGATGGAAGAAATAAATGAGAAAGCTTACTTAGAAGATCGTAAACGAATACGAGAGAATGTTAGAACGAATACGAAAGAGGAAGATGGAAATCAAACAAATGGGACGAGGAGTTGAACACACGAATGTCACGCAACACCGGGTAAAGTAATGTTACAAAGAGTTACAGTTTGAAGTAATGTTACATAAACTTTATTCAAAGTCAAGGAAGCTTGCAAGTTTACAACATTATAGAAAATACTTACAAATAAATATACATTAGTCAAATTCTAAAGAAAAAAAATACAAAGAAAAAAATACAGACAAGTTATAACTTGTCACAGTTGTTCTTTGTTATAATTCAAATATATTCTTCTTGTGAGCGAATGACAAGAGCAAGGAAGAGATGACTCACACAAGCAGGTATAAGTGAGTTGCTTAGCACATCTCAAATGTTAGATAAAACCCCTAAAGTATCCATCTTAAAAATGGGTACAATGAGGTCTACCATGCGATTAACTGACTTTTCCAAGAACCTAATGATCTTTCTTGAGCCGAGCTTCACGATCCTCTAATACGTAGGATTGTTCGCATTTTCCTATTTAATACTAGGTATTGCATTACGAGTGGTAAGTATAACATATTGAATTACTTTATTTGTTATTTGTTATTTACTTCGTCCAAATTGTTCGCCATAAAAGGTTTAACAAATGTCAAAATACTTAACTCTATCATATATCCTAATAACGTACTGTCGTCGTGTTAGTGTTCATATAAAGATAAAATACAAATACAACCAATGTCAGAACGGAACGGAGTATTGGATTGATAATTATCTAGTTATTTTTGTTTTTACCTAGTTATCTTAAATAACCAGTTATATTTTAGAAATATTTAGAGAGCCACCTCATATGTGTCTGAATCATATGATATGATTTAGTTTTCATTCAATAATATTCCATACAATAATAAGTTTATTTAAGTTCAATGAAATAACTTTACAAAAATAAAAGTAAAATCAAGAAAATCAAGATATTCAAATTTTAAATCCTATTTAAAGTTCTAATTGAAAAACAGAAAAGAAAAACATTAGATATACAAAAGCGTTTATAAAAAAATCAATCAAAATCGATCATTCTCGTGATTGATTAAAAAGGAATAAACTCCACGTCAAATCTTGAATAGTAAAATTGTATTACGCTAGTATGATTCATTTAGTATGCATATTAACCTGGCTCGTGTGAAAATTTAATTTCAAACAATGTTTTCATAGATGGTTGTACCGATACCTTAAGCACTAGTAATGATTTCCTGTGGTTTAATTTGCATGCTAAAATATTATGCCACCACGCTCACGCTGAACCCACCGCGCTTCGGAAAAACCTTCCCGGAACGCCATGAACCATTCGTCACGTTGGACTTTATTGGTTGTAACCGTGGGTTCAATGGTTCGTGCTTAAGCACCCCGTTCGAGTCGAGTCGGCATGTGACATAAATCGGGCCGCCGGACAGAGGCTCCGACTGTGCCAAGATGACTGATATATGGGATGAGCAAGCGTACCGGGGGTTGTTATTTAGCCCTCCCGGCCGGTTGATATGGTTTATAGATAGCGCGCACAGCTAACAAAACTAAATTGTGTGTCCAAAAAATCCACGGCGAGCTGACACGTTGGTGTCCAGGGGGCTGTAGCGGAGCCCACGGACACGGCCCGCTGGTCAAATCGCACTACAAATAATCGTCTGCCCCGCTGCGCTAGGTAACTAGTGTTGCCAAAAGCTAGCTCCTTCCGCTGGGGCTTGCTGTAAGTAGTGGAGGTTTTTTTTTCGTCTCGTTCCTCATCTCAAACGTACCGTGGAAAACTATCCCAAAAGTTCGCTGGAAGGTTGTTACTGGGGCTGCTACGGCACAGTGGACAAGCTCTGTCTGCCCAGAGTCTTGGCGTCCACCGAAACTGGGAAGGAAGAGGATCGTGAAGAGAGAAACCGTAATATTTCTTTCCCTATCGTGACGCCCCCCCTCCCCACCACACCCATCCACCTCAGAAAATTCTCCCCGGTGGGTTTACCATTTCATCATCACTATTATAAAGTTTGGAAATTTACGATTTGTAAGCAATAGTATATCTTCATGATTTCATAAATCACTGCTTAATATTTTATGTCTTATCTTTCTTCTCCGTTCTCCGCCCGTGGGGTCCCCCCCCTGGTCGTGCTGGGTGGGTAATTTTTCTATGCGCACCGGACCTAGCGAAACCCGTTGTAAATGCGCCCGGGGAAGACGATCGCGACGACGACGACGACGACGGTGACGATCAGCACGACTGACCGGTGGGATGCCTATTTTTCGGGGGAGAAAAATTTACCATCGCCAACACCACAAAACCAGTGTCGAAGGACAGAGAGAGAGAGAGAGAAGGAGTGGAGGCTCTCGCTGGGACAAAAATGTCTAAAATACACACACATTTTCCTCACCTATTGGGTCGCTTTATGGTTGAGGTGTGCTTTTTGGGGCACAAGAGCCAGTGGGAGAACGCACACAGCGACACGGCACGGGAGAGTGAGCATCATCGCAAAGATGAGCCATTTGCTCGTAGACAAACTTGTCCCCGGCAGGCGCTCGGTGGGGCGCATGGGCGAGTGGAATAAACTATCCTTTAGGTCGTTAGTTTTATTTTGGCCTTTTTTTCTCGAGAGGGGGGAACTGTGGTCGTCCTCTGCACCGTCCGTGTGCTCTGGGGGTGGGTAGGGCTGACGAAGTGGAGAGCGAGATGGAGATAAGCACCAATTGAAAGAAGACGAGAATTTTGGGATAGCTTCCAGGCCCCCGCGGTCCTCCCGAAAGCCGGGCGATCGCCCGTAGACGATAGGAATGGCGCAGTCAGGTTCCTCGTTTTCGCTGCACGGGGAACGGCAATAAAATTTCACTATAAAATCATCGAAACGCAGGTGAATTTTCTGGACCGCGTTCCATTCCGTTACAGCGCCCGAACCCGGGAGAGCGTGTCCCCCCCACACCCTCCCCACCCAGCCCACCCGGTGTTCCGTTTGTGCGACCTATAGTCCGCGAGCTCCAGAGGGGTTGGTGGGTTTTATTTTTTGAGGTTATGCTATGCGGTCCGCTGCCAGGTTTCGCTCAACTGAGCCGACAGAAAAAGACCGGGCCGGGAAGGGGGTTTGCTCGTATTTTAGTGCCTTTATCGCACTCGTCTATTGTTTCGTGTGTGAGCCCCGTGGCGTGTGTGTGTGTGTATTCCCGCTGCCGCTGCTTCTGCTGCTGCCTTTTTTATCAGTATAGTTCCGTTTTTCTTTTAATTCTTGCAATCCACGAGAGCGACAGAAAGTGCCAAACGTAGCAATAACGAGCAGGTTGCTGGTGCTGCTGCTGCTGCTGCTGAAAAACGGGGCGGTGGAACGGTTTAAATAATAATAAAAAATGCCCACAGAAACATAAATATGCGACCGCTCCCGGTGAAGATGATATAAAGTATTAATCAAATCAAAATGACATTTTTGTTCGCTGGCTGCGACAGACGCGAGCGAGAGGCAGAATGCGTTCGGGCGGGCGCACCGAGACGGAAGTTGGGACGATAAAACTAACAGTAATACCGACGATGAAGTGGATAGTTGGTGCAGGCATTTTTCAGTGTGTGGATTGTTTCGATTGGAGCCATAGCACAGCTAGACGGAGCTATCGACCCGATAGTTTCAGTACTTCGAAGGAATTTGTGTCTTCAGTTTCAATAATGTATGTAATGTTTTGTTGAGATTGGGGTATATTGAATGCCAATGTATTGTAATGCCTGATTTACATGTATCTGAAGCAATTGTAACAAAGATAAAAAACTAAATTATTTTACCAAGTGATTCTAATGGATATGTGCGTGCTCATAGCCTTATACATCTTGTAACGTTTGTTGAATTTTCCAGCTTCTATTTCACCTATTCTTCGGCGTAACGATCAACGTGGACATGTCAAATAGTCTAATGCTCTCTTGAATTATTTAAACCATCTCAACCCTCATAAAGCACTGACTTGCTAAAGAAAGACGTTTTAGATGGAATTTTAGTGCCGGCCCTGTCGTACAAACCTTCCAGCTATGAGTAAAATAAAATTGAAGAGTTCCAGACATAGCATGGGCAACCCTTATAGACTTCCATGTTATTGAAGAGATTTTTAAAATAATATTGCACAGTTGGAATTTCTTTGAACTCAGGCAGTACTTATACTTTCGCTCTCTACTTTATTTTTTTTCAGTACTTCACTTAGCCTTCGCTTGAGAGCTAGCGACTCGATTCGAAGAGTAAAATAATGATATCCCCGGCTGGCTGATAGTTCTGTTAAGTTGTTTTGTTTTATTCTTTATTTATTATTGTTGATTAATGTAGACTCTGTGGGAATCACAATTTATCGGACATGCTAGAGACGTGTATAACTATATTTTGAAGAAAACATGAACATAATTATTTGGAATCTCCGGAAGACGGGTCGGGATTTTCAAATTTCATTCCGATTTGCTCTCAAGGTTACGACCTCTCAAAAACTTTACAATTTTAACTGTTATTCAAAGTATTGCCCTGCTGACTTATGCCAAAATAAACAACTAACTAATAATAAAGAAAATATACATTGTTAAGTAATATAGATTGCCATGAAGAAAAGTTGTTTTCAAGCAATTTTTCATTTTATTTGTTTAATCATACGTTTGTTTCTTTAAACAATCCAACAACAATAGTTTGGATTTAGTATTTTATCTAGATTTTTTTTTAGGATTTTAGATTATTTTATAAGACTTTTTGTGCTAATCTTGATCTAACTGACCAGATGATAGGACTATGACTGTGTGAAGGTTTTGTTGAATTTCTATCCATGCTGGTTGAACTAATGAGGAGCTTGGGCTTCAGAGGTTCTCCTAAATGTAGTGTACAAAGCCTTACGAGGTCTAGATCAAAATTTATATGGATATGTACAACAGGAATCATTGTAAAGATGATTGTTTCAAGTTGAATTTTTTTTTTCCGAATTATTATCTTTAAATATCACAAAAAATATTCGTTTACTATTTAAGATTTCCACAAGTGCATATCTATTAGTCTAGCTCATGTGGAAACCATCCAGTTCTTATTTCGAAATATACGAGGATCAAGTGACTCTCGTATAAACCATACAAACAACTTGTTTTGACACATCGTGAGTTGTTAGAAACATTACAAGCAGACTTATGTAGTTTGTCGACGTTACAAATCATCAAACTAATAGAATAGAATGTTTAACGCCAAAACTGCACACGCGTACTTGAGATAGGCACTGGTCCGGATCGAAAGCAGTCGCAATCCTAAGACAACTTCCCGTAGGTGGCCGCCGTAAAGGAAGTGTGCCTTGAGTAACGACCCACCACGGTCTCTGAACTGACCGTCAAACGCGAACGCGAAAGACATGGGGAGGAGATGGGGTTGCAAAAATCATATGATTGCATGCCCTCCCTCCCGGTCGGACCCCCTTCCTGGATCAGTTCATGAATGTGGAATTGCGTCAGGGTGTACACCGTGCAGCGTGTGTGCGTCTGTGTGGCATCGGGCGGGTCAGAAGGAAAGTTAAATTATAATAAAATGTAAGCCAACCGAGATGCGGTGCTGGGTGGGTAGACGCTGTGCATATTTATAGCCGACCGTCTTGCCGTCTCGCTGTGTGTTTGTGTGCGCACCGGCCAAAGAAACCAGGCAAAGGTCACAATTTATGGTCAAGGTCATATTATTTGATAAAAATATGTATGCACGTATGTATATTAAGGCACCGCCGATGGATGGATGGTCCGGTTCGGCGTGCGTGCGCGGCGTTGGGGCAAGCGGCAGTCAATATAAGCGCAAGGCAAGGCAACAGTGGGGCAAGTTTGCTGTCCATTTTATTGTTGGTTTTCCGCCTCTCGCTCCCTCTCTTCGGCACGGGGTTTGCCCAAAAAGACGTTTGGAGTTTCGACGAGAGTATGTAAATGTAGTCAGCAGGTTACCGACACGTCTGTTTAGATTGAACGGGGGGGTCGATGTGGGGCGGAAAGACGGGGGACTAAGGGGGAAAATTACGCGCGGACGATGATGCGCTTTATGCTGTGTGTGCGCGCGAGCGCGCGCGCGCCCGCTTTCACACATACCCTCGCACGTCTTACACGAAGGAGCATAAGGTTGAGCTGTTTATTAAAATTTATTCATTCATAAATAAGCAAACTGGATCGCGGTGCGATCGTCGCCGTAATATCTTTGCTGATCGTATTTTTTCTCTCCCTCTCTTTCGTGTGGCACTCGTGTGTGGTGGAGATGGAGTTAAAGAGTGTACATAAAATAAGATTATTGTGTCGGGGGGGAAAAAATCAAAACAAGATCCTCCCGGCTTCATGAAACTTCAAACCCCATCATAACAGCTGATCGATGGTCTTCCAGTGGGGCGAAACGAAAAAAAAAACCCGTTGCACGTTGTTGCCAGCATGTCCTCCTAATGGTTGCATCCGTGAGCGATTGCAGTTCGAAGTCCGGTAGCGAACACGGTCCAGTCCGGCCGGTGCCGGGCCGGCACAAGACAAAAGGGAAGCCACATTTACATACCTAATGAAGTATTTTGTACAGCTTTCTTTCCTTGCAGCTTCCAGCGCCTTTTGATGCGCGACATCTGGGGGTCATAAAAGCGGCAACACGCCACCTTGGTGCACGGTTAATGCATGGGGGTGGTGGCCATAAATCGTTCCACGCGGGGACGGACGACACACCGAATCCGTGCGGCGTTCGGACGGACGGCTTGGGAATATGGGTCAACGGTGGGGTCCAATTTGGAGCGGGACTCGAAAACTTGTTCCCGGTGGCTTCTTTCGTTCGCTACGTTTCATTTGTGCGCGATGGGGATCGTTGTTAATCGTTGGTTCTGAGGTTTTGTTTCTGTTTTAGATGTGTTTCGGGGGAAAAAAGTTTACTCTTGTGTTCCTTCTCATTCCGCGATTCTTCTATAATGTTTTTTGGAATTTCCATGACTTGTGTTGCTTGTGATAGTGTAATTTTGCACTTGTTCTTGTTCGTGTTTATTCGTAAGTGCTGTTTATCGTACTATTACTTACTTGTTTTTAATTGATCAACTTTGTTATAATATTTTTTACGTGTTATTTATAGTGCGCTTCAAGTGAACTATTATTATATTTATGCATCACAATTCAAGGAGCAGTCCATATTATAGGTATAGTTATGCATTTTTGAACCGATTTTTTTTAGTTTATTTATTGTTAATATTTTTAGTTGTAATTGTTTATTGCAATTGCTATGTTTTATTCATTTTTGTGATATTTTGTAATTCATTTTCTTTTCTATTCCATTTTTTGTATTATGCAACATCGTTTTCGAACAAATGGCTGAGAAATTAACTTTAATCTGTTGACACAACATTTACAAATCTATTCCAGTAAGTGTACTTGATAAGATATAGTTGTTTATTGTATATTCAATAAAGTCCGTTTCAAGGTTTTACTCCGTTTGTTCAGTTTATTTTATTCGTTGAATTTATCAAGTGATGCTCGGAACTAATCTTACCTGTGCTCTGTAAATTTGTTACTTTTGGATTATTGCTTGTTTTTCTCTCTGGAACTCATTTCTGCCTGGTTGCTAGAATAATTTAAAAGTTCAATGAGTTTTTTTTTAAATAAATTTACAACAATATCATTTTATTCTCGCTTGGACGAAATTTTCGTTGAATTTTCTTTTTTTTCAATTCAAGTAAATTTGGAGATAAAATGCAATATTTTGAAACTTTTGATTCACCATTAAAATTTAAATTTGAAATTGCCTTCGAAGTACATATATAAGAAAATTAGCATACAGGATCATCAACTGATCAAAGCCTCCCGTCCCGATGTCGTGTTTTGCTAGCTGAAAACGTTTTAATTGCTCTCGCGATAAGATATTGTTCGACCCGTTTTCCTTTTGGCCTCAAATGTGGGACACACACACCTGTCCGGGTGTACCGTTGCGCGAACCAGCCGTGGAGTGGCGTATGGGAAAATCGTTCATCCGGCTCCCATTAGGGAGATGTCCCGAAATGTGCCCGGCCAGCAAAAAAAAAAAAAATACATAAAATGAGTGTAAAAATTTGCAAATTTGTATATTCATGTTCGATCGCCACCATCAGCCCACATCAGCCCGGTTCGGATGTCACTAATGAAACGATTATTGCTCCGGTTGCTACAGCCTCATGATCACCACCTGCCCGCTGAAGATGTCGCGACCGAGTTTCACTTTGGTTTTCCGTGCGGGTTTCGAATGCAAAAGGAGAAAAAAACACCGCAGAAGTTTTTGGCAAACTTTCTCTTTCCACCCGGTGGCTGATATGGCGGCTTTTTGTTTTTGGCGCATCGGAAATTTGTCCCGCCAATGGTTACGCTTTCGCAGCGTTTGCAGCGATCGTCGCCGGTTTTGCTTAATGTACCACAACGACGCGGCGAGTGGGAGGTGTTTCACACTACAAAACACTCGATCGGAAAAAGAAAGGGGCTGCTGGAGGGAAATCATCCGTGTGTGCTCTCCAATTGTTTTTCCCGCGTCCGAACAGCTGGGGGAAACGAAACAGAAAATGCAGATGTGACGCCCTGCGTGGACTGTGGGATTCGGTATTTCGGCCCGTATATCACACATTTTATCGGCTCGGCTTACTTTCGATCCAGTCGGCCCGAGGTGGCCTAATGAGTGACGATCTATCGGTTGCCGGAGTCGTAGTGTGTGTCGCTTTTTTCTTCTTCTCAGTTTCATCTGCTATTCTTCGGTGCGTTTCAACTAGATAGCAAGGTTCGGTTCGAGCTGGTTTCGGTTCGTTTCATCTGCCGTCAATTAGGACCTTAAAGAGTTTTATGCGATACGCAGCAGAAATCACGGAAGAGCGCTATCACGGCCGCATTTGGCGGACTCGGCGGTATTTTATGCCTTTATGCTGTTATGCGCAGGATTGCTCGCTGGCAGAAATCATCGGTTCCGGGACTGGATTAGAGACTGACGCCAAGGGAAGAAGTTATCGCTTCTATAAGGAAGAGCTTTTACAAGGTATGCAGCAGCTTTTGGTGGTTAGATGTATCTTTCGAAAAATATTGTTATGATTCACTATACATTTTAATCAGGTGTAGGTGAATATTATCGGTAACCTGTTTATCAAAACAGATTGCTTCACTGAACAGCTCAAAAACGTCTTTAATTCGAAACGCGATCAAACAATCAATAAACTTTTCAGTCGCTTTTGCCGTATAAGATGGCATTTGAGAAGGGATTTATACTTACCACCTTATTAGCAGTGTTTGAATATAATAAAAACTCGCGGATCAGCAAAACACTGTTGAGATCGTTTCCTGATAGAAATCTAGTTTTTCATTAGAATTATTTATTATCTTTATTACCTGCATTCATCTTTTTATTTTCAACTACAAAACTCAGCAATTTAGCAATTTAGCACATTCAACTACAAAATGTAGCAAAACAATTTAAGCAATTTAGTAAAACATTGAATTTGAATAGGGACCTGAGCTGCCGGTCTCTACTTTGTGGCTTCATCTTGCGGATTAGCTGGAGAAGGCCCAGGAAGCTGGTTTTTCCAAGTCGACCTGAGTGTAGCCTCACAAGCGAAGAAGAAGAAGAAGAATGTGGATAACTTCAAATTGAGCTTATCAAAAATAGCACAATACAGACAGAGCAATACAAACGTTAAGTAATATTGAGCCACAGGATCTAACGACGGAGGTATTAGACACTTTTTAACTAGTGATGTATTAGAAAACAGTTTTAATCATAACAATGATAACAGAATCATTCGTTTTACGATATACAACTCAGGATAAACATAAAGCTCTAATCTTTCGTCGAGTCTGAAAATGTTTTAGTCAACAAAAAAAAACTTTATATTATTTGCACTTCTCCTCTAAATGATTCAATCAATTAGTCGTGGGAGAGTCTTGCAACCCACCCGCAAGAAGCCAGCGCAACCACATCCACCCCGAGTGCGTTCTAGTCTCGCGCCGTTCGGTCGGTTGTGTATCACTCCTTCCGCAATTTCTCGCTCACACGCTACGTGCGCAAGGTGCTAAAAGTAAACAGCAGCTCGACCACAGAAACAAAACAAAACAAGAGAAGAGAGAAAAAAACGTGTACAAAAACGAACGAATCCTCAAACCTTCTCAAACCCCTGTGCGACCATTGTGCACACTTGAACCCCCGCGGCCCAGAAGAGGAGTCTTTCATTTATTGTGAGCTTGTGTACGCCGGGACGACAAACGGTGCTCGGTTGTCCGAACGTCATCACCGTGAATTCGGCGAGTCAATATTTGACTTTCTCATGTTCAAAAATAATGAAGCCAGACCAGACGAACCAGGCGGGCGAGTCACACGCGAGCAAGTCCGCTGGTGGTTTGAGACGATTGTCCTCCCCGAATCCGCCCCCCCCCCCCTATTCTCCACCCCCAACCAGGCCGGTTTCACAAAGCAGGGCACTTGGGGGCTTCTGCATTCGGGTGTACAATAAAGCGTAAAAGTGTCAAGCAGGTTGATGATGCCTTTTTACTTCTACACTCGCAAGACAGCTGTCTTCGCCACCGGGAAGAGAACAATAAAGCACGAGCAAGAGTGTGCTAATGCAGCTGGTTTTATGACACAAAAGTTTAATTTTCGCATGACAGATTGAAGAATTCAAAAGACAAGACATTCCTTTACGCTTGATTACAAGATTTCAAAATCTCATTTCGATTGAACTGGGTTTTATTTTGACCATTTTAGGGGTAAGTTGATCACCAATGCAATACATATGTATAGTTGATGCTAGCAGATATATTAAAATTACATCTAAATATAACCTCTATTCGTTGTTAGTCATCACTTACAAGTTGATCGTGTGCGGTGGTTGACATAATCTACGCCTGTTCAGCGCTAGTCATACAACTGATCTCAGCGTTTCGACGCGCAAAAAGGTCAACCGCCTTCTTCTCCTGGGCAACAGCGGGCAACCGGCGTGTCTAGTGGCTGTTCTACCCGGTCCGCGGCCGTCTCCAGGCACTTCTAGCACTAGAGAAGGTCAATTGGTGAGGTCCAGCGAGTCTGCCGCTACCGTGAGATCGTTCGATCGCTCGATCGCCACCTCCCCCCGGTTCCAGGCCAACAACAATGTCCGCCCGAGTGGCGAACAATCTTCCGCGATTCACGATTCCGCTCGCCGGCAGCTACGCTCAAGCCGTCTATCAACGGGGTTGATAGGGCAGCGCGGGTCCGTTACAAAGCCCTGACGGTGGGGCATGCATTTCCTCTCGGTCTCGAGGGCGCCGACGATCATCTCGGATCATCCGGGCCGGGTCGGGACTCGATACATCCATTTGCGCGCCTTGGCCGCGTCGGGCGACGTGCACGGGCAGCAGCTTAATTCCGGTGCGGTTCGCAAACATCTCTGATTGGTTTGTCCAACGCATTAATCATCGCAATGGTCCCCACCGCCGGATCGGGTTTGACCTGCTCGTGGCCGCCCGTCGACGGTGGCGGCGGCAGCAGCGTGAGGAGGAATAAATTATGGGAAATTACCAAAACAAACAAGCACCGCGGTTCCACGGCCCGGTACGGAGGGGGCTCTCCGGGGCCGGGATAATGTTTGGCAGGTGACGTTTGATTGTTTTTTCGCGTCTACTGAATCTCAAACCCCCTGAACCAGCGCTTCAGCGGGCTGAAGGAAGTGTCTAACGGGGCCGTAGGGCGGGCGATCGATCGAGCCGGAAGGTTCCACAGGAGACAGCTGATGAAGCCCGATGATGACGATGACGACGAAGGTGCGTCAAACGTGGGGCGGTCGGGAGCATTTCTTGCCGCGTCGGGCCAGAAGACGAGGAATGCTAAAAGCTGCGATCCACCGTTTTTTTTCGTGTTTGACGACGAGCGAAAGGATTAGCGCGGCGACACCGGATGGTGGTCGCGTAATGCAGGATGAGAAATGAGAATCCATTTTGGCAGGGGGTTGCTCGGTGCGGGTGCGATAATGCTGTTAAGGGGGGGCCGTCGGGTAATCCGTTCGCTTGCCCCGTTCCGATGACTCATGATGCGTGCGTAACGAAGATCTGATTGGGAGTGGGTGGCGGGCGACGGACGTTCCATGGGTCACATGTGTCAGACGCTATTTGTCACTCACAGTATGATGAGGCAAATGAAGTAATGTTCAATATACGGCTGAGGGATTACTTTAGCTCATCGTTTGAGTGATTGCTGGTATTGCCGGTGAGCGGAGGAATTCATGCGGTTAATAAACTGGAAGAATTTACGAAATTTTATTTTAGCTTTTGCAGTTTTGTTCCTTGAGAGGTTTTGGTGTTGTTTTTGGATTGTAACCTTTTCTTGGATTGTAAAGAAATGTTTACAAAGCAAACTGATGATGTATGCGTGCGTTGGTTAAGAGTTTACTTTTTTATATGTTTGGGTTATAAGTAAGCCATTCGATCTGTTTCGATCATCAACCCTGTGAATAAACATGACCTGTTTCTTTGTACAAAACTATCTTTTTATAGTCTACCATCATCTTATCATTAAAACTAATAATAACCTAAAATTAAAAAAAATTAAAACTTCATATCAATTTATGAACATTTTGCGATTTTGAACATTAATCTCTATAAAAAGTTGTCATGGAGCGAATGATGATATTCCAATGGATTGACACGTTTCAACATTTTGGACTGCTAATATAAACTGAAGGAATATCGTATTTTAATGTTTCATATGGCAAAAGAAATGTATATTTGCATCT
Source organism: Anopheles dirus (assembly GCA_000349145.1). Classification (NCBI taxonomy): domain Eukaryota; kingdom Metazoa; phylum Arthropoda; class Insecta; order Diptera; family Culicidae; genus Anopheles; species Anopheles dirus. The sequence goes on along the minus strand of KB672791.1, from coordinate 4,551,979 downwards.
CTTTGATTTAAGAATTTTACTGATAACCTGAAAAAAATAATAGTAGGTACAACTTTCAATTGAAAGAACTTCAGAAATAGGAGAGCAATTTTCTTCTATGTCTGTAATGAAATCAAGATCAAGTGATATTGCTTTTAGTATGATTTTGTTTCAACGTTTACGTTGATCTCCAGATTGCTTGTATCAGTCTCTTGGACAACACTCTTGCCAGGCTGTTCAATAACCCACTCCTCTTAGCGCTAGTATGTGTATGTCCCTAGTTGAATTATGCGTTACCTCAACGGGTTATTTTTGGAGGTTTCTATTCTATCAGGAAGTTTATTAGTCTATAAATTAAATTTTAAAATAAATTTGATTGAAAGTTTCATATGTACTACCTACTTATTCGTACTTACGTCAAGAAGAAAGCGTATATAAAAATATCGCCCCCATTGAGCGTGCACTGTCGCGTGGAAGTCAAACATATCCGGTCGTCATCAAAGCAAAACCACCGCAGATAAAGTGCAACGCTTTACACGTTCGCATCGCGCCAACATTTCCACCGATTTTAAAGCCCTTGAAAGTTTCATAAAGCGACGGTACTTTGCAGATCATTACCAGATGACGGCGAGCGTCGCCGAAAATAAAGTCCTACCGACTGCTTTAGCCTCGTCGCCAAAGTAAAGAGGCGAGCATAAAAAATACGCTGCAACCTACACACCAAAAACCTGACAGGATATAAAAAAGCGCTTTCCGGTTTGGTTGTGTGAGAGGGGAGAAGAGGGTGGTGGTGGGAGGAAAAGCGACACACCAGAAACGGTAGGAGCGTGTCTCAAAATCGCCAGCCGGTACACCGATGGAGCAGGCTCCACAAAAGATGGCGCGCTACTCGACACCAGAGGAGGATGAAAGGGGATGGGGGGGGGGGGGGGGGGGAAATTTGGGGAAAACCCCACCGGGGCGGACGGGGAGGAATGGTGGCACTCTCTACGCAGCCAGACTCGTAAATGGAGCGCATAAATTTTCACTGTCATCTGTTTCTGAGCAGCTGCCAGTCAGCGAATTTTTATGTGTTGTTGTTTGAACCACTACGCTCGGCTCCACTCGAACGAAGCGAAGAGA
>KB672791.1:4526966-4545813 GCA_000349145.1 Anopheles dirus | reverse complement strand
GATTTTAAGAATAATACCTAATTCATTGTTACGGATACTCTTCATTGGATTCATTTATCGCTAGTTTTGCATAAATATAGCATAAAGAAGAATCTAATTTCGTACAAAAATAACGTTGGGGAATATCTTTTTATACTTGCGTCTCCATTAGAACTAGCCCTTAGCCGAAAGGGTTAAGACCAGTTTTATTCACGCAATTTCTTAAACCGTTGCTGTAAATCTTTACATAAATAACAACCTTTCAGCAACGCCATTAAACTCCTTCTGCTAGTCCGGCATATTCCGAATAGCGCCCAGATTGATAACGAATGAAGTGGTGCGTCAATTAAATTAGGCAAAAGCTTCCATAATTGCCATCGGTTTGGCAGCCCCAAACGTTGCCCTGGTCACCTTGAGCGCGGGGGGCGAATCGGGTTTCAGGTGCGCCTGGCAGAGCTGGGCTGGCGGACGTTAATCTATCGCGCGCCGGACAGACAGCCCCGGCCAGAAGGAGCAGTTCGGGCCTGATGATGAGGTTGCAGTGTTTATTTTTCCTCGCCGTAGCGTTAATTGTTAGGTATTAATTTCTTCTACGAAACGCGAGGTTCCGATATGGCACCACCAGCTGAGAGGCCGGCTTTCGATAGGAGATACTGCTCGTCCAGTGCCAGGCTGGTGGTTTCCGCAACGCGCCGGCGATCTTACTGATCGGGTAGGTTAGGCAAGGTGGAGATAAAAACTGCGGAACCGAAAACCTAATAATAAAAATAACGAATATCCCGTGGTTGGATTCGGTTTTGTTTTTTGTTTCGTTTCACCCTCTGCTTATCGCTTGCTCTACTCTCGATTGTGAAGAGCGGGAACTAGCGCGGCTGGCAGACGATCGTAAGGTTTAGTTCACCCATATCGTCGCGATGGACGGCATTGATTAGGAAGCGTCGACAGCGCGTGGTCTGCGTGTGTTTGTGTATATGTGCGCGCTCGATTTCCAAATCTCGAGGCAGCCGATAGCCGCTGGAGAAAAATCGTAACCCAGCTCGGGTTCAACCCCAAACGAGCTCGCAATGGACGGAGTGGCGCAGGGAGGTGGATCGTTCGGAGCGGTAATCTTCCCTCTAATGACAACCATATTTTAGATTAGAAATAAACTCGTAAAGCGAAAATGACATCAACCAAATAAAAAAGTTTCCCATCAAAAACCGAGAGGGGACACTTTTCGGTTGCGCGGTGTGATCGTCACTCGGTGGTGGAGGCAGCAGCAGCAGCAGAAGAGGAGGAGGAGGACGGGGAGGTAGAAATAAAAAGCTAATCGACAGCGGAAAACATTGACGAGCAGAGGTGAAATCAAACCACCCCGTGACCGTACCGGTTAGGATGTTTTTTTTTTCTCGCTCTCTCTCGTACTCGCGCGCATGTTGTCATCCTCCCCGGATCGTGGATCGCGACACTGGAGCGCTTTGGGTGCCATCGCGCATGAACTATACCCTTAGCCGAAAGCCGAAAAGATCGATCGAGATTTGATCGGGTGCGCGAGATTGGCTCCACCGGTGCTCGATCTGGCCCCTCGTGGGAAGGTGCGTTGGCTGTGTGTGTGTGTGTGTGTGTGTGTGTGTGTGTGTGTGTGTGTGTCGTTTTGTGGGGCGCGTTTCATGTAGCGGGCGTCTTTCGGCGTCTTCCATAGAACGTAGGGAGTTTCGGGGAACATTCACCGTCTGACATGTTTATGTTTCACGTTTTGTCGCCGGCTCAGAACGGGTGATTTTTGCCGCGAAAATGTAAACGGTGAGAAGAAGGCGTTCGAGCCTAATCATTTCCAGGGCAACCAGAGCTAGAGTGATGCTCGATCGACGACAGGGATATGTGCTGACGGGCTGGATGAATGTGAAGTAATAAATGGAGGGATTTGAAATGTTGTACAGGGGCACAGCATAAACATTTCAACAATTTTTTCGTTAATCAGGAGTCAAAATCTGGAGTTATCCGTAAAAGGCACTATATAATTTGATATTTTTTGACCGGGTAACATTTTGGAATATATTAATTTTTCAGGTTAAATAAGTCAGATGTTAACAAAAATGTGAAATCAAATGAATTCTGAATTCGTTGTCGACACATGAAAACATATTCAATATTTTTTCTTTTTATTCGAATGTTCCAACTAATCAGAGATGTTTTCCTAACTCTCTTTCTAAATAATTCTTTTGAGCAAAAATATTTTCAAGGTATTTTCGTATCAGCATAAAATCGTACAAATCGTACAACGTACAAATATAAAATCGTTACAAATTCGCTTTATTTTCTGTATTCTACAAACTAAAAATCTATTTCAATTATGGAACTTTCTATAACTGCTTCATTCATGACTAATTCTGTGTAATTTATAAATAGCTCATTAACCGAACATTGTTTTGTTTTTACATATCCCTTTCTATGGGTACACGCATTAATCCCACGTCCCACCTCGTATTCCAATCTCATTTCTTATGGTTTCAATAAATATGTTCCATTTTGGCTTTACATTACTACAGCTCTGGAATTGATGTTTTGAAGTTTCGCATTGGTTACATTTTTTACATTTATCGGTGTCGCTCATGATCATTTGGATTAGTTTTGATTTTGCCGTGGATTAAGTACAAATATAAATTTCTTTGTACTACTGTTAAGTTCTTGTTTGACACGTTCTCCAACACACGTTTCCAATTTACGTTTGTTCTTTTTTGTACTTTTTTTTTGCTGAGGATGCAATGTTTTATGCATGTAGTTATAAATTTCGTTGCCTGATGGGGTTTCTTTCAAAACCTCTTGGCAAATAGCCTTCATCTAAGCTTCTTATGTTAGGAGGATTGGCGTGTGTGTCTAGGACTGAATTTGAAATAGAAATGCTATCTTTATCTCTGAGATACCGATTTATTAGTAGTGCTTTGCTTTTCGTATCGTGCATTTGTAGGGATATGCTACCATTGATGGCATTCAAAGCTAAGGTTTGCGCCGGTATGAACGTATGCATGATTGGACAATTTTTAATGGAAAATTATACCACTAATTTCATCTATAAGGCTTGAAGGCAACCTTCATATGTAACATGTAAGCAAATATAGTATTTGTTTTTTCAATTATTGATCGTCTTATAACGCATTTTAGACAAGGTAAGCTGTGGTGAAAGAAAAATGATAAAAACTATGAATCGTCATATTCAAATTTGGCAATTTTATATATTTATTATCGCGAGTTTTTTATTTGAATTAATCATTCTAATCAATTTTGTTTCCTTATATCACACTTATCGAAATGTGGCAAGCTGTCAATCTGACGTTTGTAGAACTGAAGATCTACTGTGAAGATGATCGCTTCTTACATAGAGTGTCCATTTTACTTTCCATCACTCTCCACTCGGCAACCTCCCCAGGAACGCTTCTCTACCACACCCTTATCACACCACCTCGGATGCCGCGCATAATTACTCAATTACGCGATAAATTGTTTGTTTTATTCATGTTCCGTTCAGCGCCTCCCGCGCCAAAAACCCTGCACCCGGAGCATTCAATTTCGAAAGCTTCGGTGCCGATTTGTTTGTGCGTGTGTTTTTTTTTTAGTTTGTTATGTGTCCACTTTCCACAGGATTTTCCCACCAGCCACCGGGTTGCGGTCTGTTAACCCGTTGTGAGAGCAACGGGAGCATCCACTGCCCCTGAGGGTTCTATTGAGGGCGTGCGCCGCAGAACGGTCGGCACCTCATTGCTTACAATCCGTCGTAACTGGCATAAAATTGACTTGAATCGGATCGCGGACACTCTCGCGGGTCACCTGCCTTGCCTGAGGGTTTACGGAGGAACGCGCAACTGGCTGGAAGGCAGCATTGAATCGGTGGGCATCGTTTTGGGGCTTCAAAATTTGAAATTATTTACACACGCCGACTAAATGCGACCGGTGCGGTGTGCGGTGTGCGTGTGTGTGGCTGTGCGTATTGTCTATTGTGTCATTGGGGCACAGATTTACGACCTGCGCCTATCAACCGGCTGGATGGACGGAAAGGACCATAAAAGCCGGCCAGCCAGTTATGGCTCTTTATCAACGGCGTAATGATATCCAACAGGGGATGCGGTACGAGCCGTTGACGAGGGGCCAAAAACTACAGCAAAACGACATCACCCGCACCGTGTTCCGAGCGGGGGCAGCGAGTTGATATTGTTTTATAAAATTTTCCAAGATATACAACCGGATAAATGTGGATTTATGAGCGTCGGAGAAATGATTCATCCTCTGCCGGAGTGGTTCCCCCCGTTGGTGTTGAAATGTGTCCGCACGACCTTATAGTGGTATAAACGTGGCCAGACGAGGGTTTTAACAAAAACCACCACGCTAACCAGCAACCCGGCAGCTTTCGCAAATGATAGTGTAATTTAATTAGAGCGCTTTATGGCATGGTGCGTCGCGTTTATGGTGTGGTACAATTTGTCCCTTTTTGTGATTTTTAATGTAGGTTTATGGTCGTTGCGTTTCGGGTGGGAGGTTGGAAGCATCTTCTGTGGTTGATTTCACACAAAGGAAGTATTTTTTTCCTTTAAAGCTGTTAACGAAGCATAAAGAGAATATAAAAATGAAAAGACATTGAGAATGTTATCATCCTGGATCCGTGCGAAGAACGGTGAATAGTTGAATTGAATTAAAAGTCTATTCTTTATATTCTCTTGAACATTACTGCAATGATCACCTTTCTTTTGATTAAGCCAATTAGGCCTATTATGCTCAGATTGTGCTCTCCCTGTGACTGCAATGCCAGGAGAAGATATGGAAAACCAGGATAATGAAGCAGCTTAACAGGTGAAACAGATTAAACCACTTGTTGCTTAATGGAGCATTACGTCCAGGCCTTTTTCCTTGTAAATTTCAAACTTCTAACGATTTAATTAACCCCAAAACGTGACTTGTTGCGAAAACCTTCCAAAGAGCGTAAATTTCCTGCGATTTTTTTTTCTCCTCAAATGTTATTGATTCCCATGATCGGCTACCGCCGTTCGGAGAGGACTCTTCATCTGGAAGCTGGAACTTCACTTTAATCACCTGCCCAGCTTCGACAGCAACCGTTTAGCCGCCTGTTTTGTGGGTTAGCAATGGGCAATTTGATTTGAATATAAAACAAACAAAAATTGAAACATCGCCTCGTTTTGTGATCCTCCGCGTCAGATCGCAACAGAAAACACGCACACACCAGCGGCAGTGATCCTTTTGTGTGGGGAACGGGAAGCCAATATTATCCCCGTGTGCCCAGTTAGCGGGTTTCGGTGAATGTGAAGCAAACATCAAACGACCCACGTTACCAGCGGCGATCGGGAACCAGGGTGGGGTGGGAAAAACGAAGCCAAAAGCAGGCGAAAATTCTCAATCCTCAATAGCCAAAATCAGTGGCCACTGCCAGTGGCTCCTCCGCTCTAGCACCCGCTTAAGATAGTGACTAAAATTTGGGTTAAAATTTATGTAAATTCATTTTATTTTACGACCTCCGCCGGCGCGCGGCGTGGTATCAGTTTTCATTTTTGTTCTCGAAACCCCACCGGCTCCTCCCGGCCGGGGCGGTTGTGTTGGTCTAATATTTAGGCCATCGCGGTCATCGCCGATTGAGTGTGCGGTGCTTTTGGGGTGCAGATTTGTGCACATGCCCGACGGTGGATCCGCGAATCGCGCTGCCCGAATCGTATATTAATCCTAAACAAAGGCACACACTACGTCCCGTTCCCGGGTGGGGTTTCGTTCGCGAGCGGATGTATCGTTAACCGGCGAGCTTAGAAACTCCTTGGAAGGAATGTAAGGCACACAAACACACTACCACAAACAGCGAAGAAAAGAAGACACTCATAAAATGGACAAAACATACCCCGATCGGTGCCGATTCGCCCGGTTTCGGATGGGTCCACCTGTTGCTCGGGGTCCTGCTCCAAATGCGCAATCATTCGGCTTTATGCGATGGCCGCGCTCGGAATCGGCACCGCTCATTATACAAACAGTGTTAAATTATTGAAATACTTCTTCCTCGTGCGAACGGGCGATAGCGCAAGGGAGCTGGAAACGAGAGTTGAGAGAGCCGAAATGCAAAACATGTCCCATAAAATACACGGCACGGTGTGTAATAAAATATTTGGCGCGCATACCGGTGGTACCGGCATTCCGGCCAAATTGGATGGAACCAGGAGCTTGAGTTTGGTGAAATACGTGTGTGTGTGTGTGTGTGTGTGTGTGTCGTTTATCACTTATTGGGGACTTTCGTTGGCTGAAAGAGTCGAAGATGATATATTAGAAATATATCATGCTTTGTTGCATTGTTGATGTGTGACAGTTGTAGGATCAAGATAAAAAATGATGAAGGTTGGTAGTAAACAAGCAAACTGAATTATTCAAATATGTTAAGAGTCTCTACATTTTTGCATACATAGCCGAACATGAAAAAAAACTTTAAGAACGTTGCCTAATTTGTTGTACATTGAATCAGATCTCTGTTTTTTGCTGATTAACAAACATATATTAATATACGATTATTATAGCTTCTGTTACTGCCCACAGAATAGAAACCAATACAACGGAAAATAATCTTCTATTTGCTTTTAGGAACGCAGAAATAGGCCAAGTCAGTCTAAATCTCATCGAAGTTTCTTTTGGAATTATGTGTCCATAATACAACTTTATACATTTCTTGCTCTGTTTGAAGTTGAGCTGAAGGACAACCAAAACATTGACATACATACACTGATCATGACTCACATTTCGCATGCCACATGAAGGGGGATGGAACACTCTCTAGTCCTTTTGCTGCTGCCAATTGTACTAAAGACATTGCATTACAAAGGGCCATCCGTGGAAACTTCGGGGACTATCTTCTTTAAGTCCAATCAGATCTTGGAAAAGGAACAACTATTGAAATACGTGCAAGGACGTTGGCAGCGAGCCTGTTGCGACGGATTAAGCTGGGACTATATCCAACAAACATCGTGCCAATGCTCACATTCTGCTCTGAGGCGTCGACCCTATCTAAATGTGACGAAATCTTATAAACCACGTTCGAAAGGAATCTGTCAGAGAAGATCTGGGGAATTGTTGACATTATACGTGAGGAAGAATAATGACAATCAGCTCTATGAGTTGCAAGACGATGCTACTAATGTGAAGGTCGAGAATCTGATTACGTATCCAAAGATCATTTTAGTGTTATTTCGAGCAGAATCGATTTGCCGAACACTGTTTCACAATCTCCATTACTTTGCAGCCGGTGACTGCTATATAGACGAACAAAACTCACTCCCTTGTCACGGAAAGTTATAGCTTGGTTCTTTCTCCACAGTGTTCCCTTTCAATATTCCTTAATCATGCCAGTGTAATTACTTCGGAAACGAAAACATCGCTCGCTCCAAAAAACACCCACCGGCCCAAATGCGCGATGTCCCCCCAGCGGCGCTAAATAAACTTCAACAACATTCATAAAGCGCGATCACCTTTGCATCCGGCTGACATGCTCCCGCGGGCCACGGGCCAAGGCCATTCCGCTGGCCGGTGTGCATTACCGGCAGGCAGACCGGCTGCCAAAGTAGCCGGCTACCGGATCGGCAAACACGCGCGGCGCATGAGCGTCTCAAGATGATCTTCACCGGGCGTCGATCGCACCGGGGCGAGCGAGAACAGCGCGCCGCGAAAAGAACGGCAAGCCGCGGGCAAAGTGCAGTGCCGGACGATGCATCAGATAACGAAACCCCAGGCCCGGTGCTTGTTTCGCCGGCGGTGCATGTTCAAGTGGATTTTTCGCCAATGTTTACCGATTGCCTGGTTCCGAAGGGGCCGCACTCGGCTCTCGGCTACGTAGCGGAACTTTTGAGGCACTTCACCGAAGAAGCAGCAGCCAGTGGATTGCATCGCTGCACTTTGTTTGCGGTCGTTGCAACTGTACAAATTGATTATTCTTTGTTTAACTTCTTCCGATGGATGGGGATGGTTTGTTTTGTTCCCTCCAGCCGCGGGTTTGCGTTTGAGCTCAGCCGAAACGGGCAAAGAAGGAGCGAATAGTTGGGCTTGGAGGCTTGGAGGAAGCAAAAAAAACTAGAAATGGCACATTCGAAAATATGCGAAATGGATAGCGTTCTCCATACTGAACGGAAGCATCCAAACTCTAGCGTGTGTGTCTTTTTTTGTTATCTTCTTGCATCTTCTAATTATAATTTATGTTCCCGCTCTTCTATTCACTTACTCCGCGATCGGGTTTTTTGCTCTCTATTTCTGTGTGTGCGGCTGATTTGTGGCACCCTACTCGCGGTCCCCATTAATCGCTAAGCTTCCTGTGCGCTGGAGCTAATAATTTACGATGGTCACCTTTCGAAAAAACGAAAAAAAAAATCGAAAATCCTCCCGAAAACGAAACGTGTGTCCAATTCCACGCGTTTCACCCTCTAAATCTCGCTGATCAGGCAGCCCGAAAGGTGTCACCCGTCTCGGTGCACAGATAAAATCCGCAATCCCTTGCCCGATTAGGAATAGGGAGCTTGTTTTACGATCGCGCGATATTAAGTGGAGTGGAGAACGCCAATGCTTCGTTTCTGACGAGACATTCGTTGGTCGTGTGGTGTAGAGGGTTTTTTTTTCGCGATCTGGAGTTCGTTAAAAATTTCTCCACAAAATCTCCTCGGCACCGTGGGCTGATATCGCACAGGGGTATGTGAAGGCGGTGGCGAGGAGAGCGGGTAACGGCGAGACAAAAGGCTAACACGCAAAAAGGCCGGCACCAGGTAAGATAGATGCCAAAACCGATGACAATAAATTTTAGACCGTTTTTTTTTGCGCCCGCACCCATAGACACCCCGACCGAAGTAGGAGAGAAAGTAGATTGAAAACATACGAGGATTCACCTGCGATCTGGTCGGGGTTGGGTTTGCAAGAGGATTATATTTGAGTGCTCGAAGGGGGCGACGCCTGGGAGGAAGATGAGCATAAAATGTCCCCCCTTCCCACGACACATCCTGCCCCGTGATCCTGAGCGTGGATCGAAATTTCGAAAGTTTGTTGGAGCCATATCACAGGGCTAGCGGTTTCACGTCCAATTAATTTGTGGAAAAACATTTGCCGGAAAATAATTCCATAAAACTGTCCGGTGAGTTCCGGATCAAGGGGGGGACGAAGCATAGACATACGGCGCAATCGTGTCCGACAAAGGCCGCCACGAGTGGGGCGCGCGGAAATGCCGCAGCCGTCGAACAACGTCTCTTCCCTGTAAGGATCCTGTCGTTAATTAGCGATCGCGGAGGAAATAAAACCGCACCGGCAATATCACGGGCGCGAGTTCGATCGGTTATCGTGGAGTCGGTCCAGTACTGGACGCCGCCGTTGGTGGGCCACCCTCGGAAGGGTGCCGTCGGTTTGTGTGTTCTGTTCCGTTCTGTAGCTGCACGGAGGGGAAACACTCAAAACGAAAACCGAACCCCGCGCACACCGGCAAACGGCAAATGAGAGATCAGCAAGTGTCAGCGTGTCGACATAAGGTAGCACATTCGGTTGTTCTTTCGTGCCGCAGAACGGGGAAGATGCCGATATGCCCTTACCGGGTTTGCCGACACATAAAGCGCCAGTGACCGCCACCGGCTGGGCCGGGGAATGTAAATTTGTGCCGCAGCGTCATGTATCGAGGGAGCCACTGTGACGGTGGTGCCACCGGGCGATAAGATAACAACCCGTCTAATGGAACGCGGGGTCGCGGGCCGGTTGTTTTATTTATTTTCGGTTCAGCGCGATAAAGTTCGCACCCGAAAAGGATGGAGCCGTGGTATGCGCGGCTGATGTTTCGCTAAAGGATGGGTGATCTTATAGTGTGCAGCGTGTTCCATTTTTGCTGAAAGTATTGCTTTTAAATTGATTTCTTTGTGTGTTCGTTCATTAGTGACTCAAACGTTGCAATGTGTTGGTGTTTTTTTTGTAGACTCTTATCTTTTTAACAATTAGCTATAGTTGCTCATAAGCCATTGTTATGCACTTCAATTTAATTCATATTGTTTTAAATTGTGAGGCGATTTCATGAAGTCATTTTATGCGAATTCATGAAATTGTATTCAAAATGTTTGAACTAACATAACCAGAAAACAAGCTGTTTTAAAGTAATCTAGCCTTGTGATTCCATGTCTGCTTTTTATACCTGGTTTAATTTTTGTTTTTTTTTTACTTAATGATACCCGCTTTGGCTAGTCGATCTGGCAAAGATTACTTTCAAACATACTGAATTGAATTTATTCTATTTTTCGAGCTTCTATATAAAAGAAGGATAATGTGCAATAAAAAAAAGTCGTATTAATATGATGCTTCATCGGATCCTTTGTAATTTCTTTCAGAGAGGTTCAGTTTATTTTAGTTTAAGCAACATAGTTAAAATTAAGAAAATCTGAACAAAATTCACGTTTTAAAAATATTTAAAATTGGAAAAAATGAACAGGGTCCAATGATTTTTAAAATTCGCTGCATGATTTCTTGTATATGAGTTAAAAACCTGATGTTTAGATTTCATGTTGAAAAAAGGAGCAAAAACAGGTTAATTTTGTGTTTAGTCTTGAATTACCGTTTTTGAAAAAGACTCATTGTACCCGTTGAATACCAAAATTTTAAAAAGAGAATTGAAACCTTCATTGAGGAAGCTTAGCCGAGCACGAGATTGTTTGAAATTTTGTTTTTATGGACAAAAACGGCCAAGCCTTCATCTCAATGCGAACAAGAACAACGCAAAGTTCGATTCTTGTGTTCCGTTCTGTGCTATTTCCGTACGCCCCAGCCCTAACCTTAACGCGCAGAACGCGTCTCCAGCCAGCGGTCGTGCCCGTCGAGCCGAGATTTTGATGTCTTTTCGAATTGCAATTTGTTGCCGGGGCTCACGGATCGGCCCACGGATTTGTCCGGCCGCTGGGGCTGTTTCGACTGCAGCGACCTCGGTTGAAAGAGTGAAAACAAAAATTTAAATACGCATACGCCAACTCAGGCACGTGCTTGTAGGTCGGATAGGTTGGTATCGGCACGGTTGGTGCCTTCTTTGTACTCGCTCGCCGTTTGCATCGATACGTCTCAGCTCGATGGGATTCGGAGACGCGTGGAACGGTGTTAACACAATCTTTCATAAATGTAACAATAAAATTTTTCAACATGATTGTTTCACAAATTGTGAGTCCGACTCAGTCTCGGCAGTCAACGGGGCTCAGCGACGTTGCGCTGCAGTCAGCGTCAGCGTTTTTTGGGGTTGGGCTTGCAATTGGGCGAGGCGAAACCGTCGGTTCCCTTGGAATGGTGGATGGGGTTACAAAATCTCGACCTACAACTTACTTAAAGCGAAAACCACACATCCGAGAGAGATGAATTATTGCCACGTCCATTGAAACATGGGAAGAAACTTAAACGAACAGAAAATTTAATTATTGACCTATTATTTAACAAATCAACAACAAAACGAAAAAAATGAATCATATATTTGAAGCGAAAAATGATTCAGATGCATATATATAAAAAATACGTTTAAATTTAAAAGTATACATCTCGAGTTGGCCATGCTTTTCCTCACAACTCTGGCAGCTGACGTCAATGACGTTTGTGACAGTTCCATAACCCGTGCGTGAAATGGCGCATAATTTACTACATATTACTTCATTGTACAGAGAAATGCTACCAACGGCTTTTGTGGCACTGATTATCATCTTTGTTCGATCGATTGATCCTTTGACATCTTCCGGAGAGTGTTAGTGTACAGGGCTCTGTCGCCGGCCATGACAATAAGAATAAATCAGACAACCGGGCCCGGGAACAAACGCTTACAATCTAGCCTACTAGAGACGGTACTTCACCAGCGACAGCAACAATCTTTACAAACGAACACCTTTCATCGACGATTAGCCGCGGAATATTAGCATCACAAACTGTTGTACCCATCCAGTCGGTCGTGAACCAACGCTCTTTCGATTGGGCCTCTTTAAGGCGTTGTCGTCTTCAATAGGACACTTTCCCTCGCGTGCGTGCGTGCGTCTGTGAGCCACGTACTCCACACTCGCTTTGGAGGAGATCTCTCTCTCTCTCGCTTTTCAATTGAGAACGGGTTGAGTATTCATTCTTCAGAAACGACGACCGTCCCCGCCCGTCCGACATTGAAGCTTTGGGGTTGTGTCTCCTCCGTTCATTCATCTCGGCGGTGCAATACTTTCCTTCACGGACATTTGTCGTCCGTCTTTCTTTGCCGCGCTGCATGCAGTCATAAAACATTATGAAATCCTTCGCCGGGCTTAACGTGTTTCGCTGCGATCGAAGAAATCTGTTTCAATTGTCACTGTACACGTCCCGAGGCGGAGCGGCGAAGAAATATGGGATATCCCGCGCCGGCCAGAACAGAACAACAGAAATCCACGGCCAAGGGACTTTAAAACCTGACGATTTTGTTTTGTTTTGTGCCTTTCAGACCGTTCTCGTTTTCTGAGCGTTTCATTTGAACACTCGCACACCGTGCCCCGGGGACGGTAGTGCTCCTTAGAGTAGTTGACTATTGTCACCGTACGGCGCGTCCCCAACCGGCCAGTGACAATGTCACATCACGTGCTACTTATCTCCACGTATCCGCCTTCTTACTTCCCTTTCCGCGCGTTTGAGCTCCTGCCAGCTCTAACGGATCAAACTTACCGATTGAGATAAGGGCCACAGATCGCCGTATGACACGTTCAGGTGACATCAAAAGAAGCGTCCGACGCGACGCGGTTCCGTTTGACCTCCTGGAACCCCGCGTGAGCGGAACTTCTCTTTCTATGTGCGTTTCGCCGCGGTCGCACCGGCGACGGCGGAGTCCTCCGAGCCCGCGAGAACAATAACAAGAAAAACTAGAACACACCGTAGATGTGTCGCGAGAACAATGCTTCAAAAGGAGAATCACTCACCCGGTCGGTGATCTCTCGCGGTGCTGCCGGTTACCGGGAGGGAACAAATAAGATGGAGTAGCAAAACAAAACAAAACAAAAAAACCGCCAACGGTATCGCGATGGGCAAGAAGTCAAGCTTATGCCGATGCACTGGCACTGATGCACTCGCCGCGCGTTTTGAAGATGCAACCCGCGCTCGAACGCGCAACCGCGGGTGCGATACGGGAATCGTGTCACATATTTATTCCTGTTTGCCGCACAATGGGAAACCATTGAACCCCATGCTGTGAGGCTGGAGGCTACCGGAGGTGTTGCGAAAAAAAGAGCTGTTTGCAACACCATTTGCCAAGCGAGGAGTGTACGGGCAGGACTGATAGGAGGGAGCTTTTGCGAATGTGTGATGGTGTCTCTTATTTTGAACCTTGTAGTTTAAATTTTGATCGTAAATTGTAGAAGTGATACGAATAGGACGGTTTTTCGCAAATGATTCTTTCGCAAATGATAAATGCTCAAAACTATGCGATGTGTTGCTTTACCGCAACATTTGGACGATTTTGGATAACAAAGGATTTTATTGGTGTTAATGATTGCTGAGCCAGATCGAAATTTTATTTAAGCTGATGATTCCAATAATTCACAATCCAGGGATGAAACCGAGTGTTTTAAATCTGTACGATAGTATATAATAATATGTTAACAAATGTTAAACAGTTGACTTGTTCCGATGTGTGTATCATAAGATATTAGACCATTTACAATAGTAGATTGAGTAAATATATTGACAACGCACTTTTGATAAATGTATCAAGAAAACTATAATACGCAATGAAATCTTATGGACATTGCATTAGTTGCTTCTGTAAAATCTTATTGTAAGATTAATGATCAAAATTGTCAAAAATTGTCAATGAATTATCAAGGTCAAGAGCACTATTCTATAAGATACCATTTGAACATCGACACAGTTGAAAAATAAATAAAACTTTAAGTTTTGAACACATAAAATTAATTATTTATTTAATTTCCACAGCATCTTATATACAAAGCAAAGAAACAAAGATCTTGGAAAATAGTCCAAGATTGTATAGTACTCGATGCTATAAAAGTAATAAAAAACAGACAAACGTTAAAGCAGCAAATCCTGAGTAGCATAAAGGACTTTTGTGCTATTCTGTCGGATATCAATGCATTTGTTTCCAAACTAAAACTGTATTGTTTGTTGTATTCACTTTTCACTACAAAACAGACAATCATTATAAAGAACCTGTTGACTATTGCTGAAAATGCATCTTCAAATTAAACGTTCCTATCGCTAGCTCGCATTTGAACTCAGGTGCTACCGCAAGAAGACCCAGGCCGCCACAGTGCCTCTGGACGGACAGACCCGGACCAAACGATACCGTCGAAATGAAAGAAATTACACAAAAGCTAATAAATTTGTCATGTTTATAATCCCGAACCCCAATTTTGACAGCTACCGCATCGGGCGGAGATTTTATGTCGATTGTTTGGCGCAAGGCGAAGAGGCACTCCGAAACGCGTTCCAAAGCGTGGTGTTCGTTTTTTTTTCTCCCGTTCGCTTGTTTGGTGGCTCATGCCACTTCCACGGCCGTCCGAAAACTGGTGCCCGTTCTCCAATGCGTTCTGTATGTGTGCGGGTCGAGCTATGCTATCGATTCATTAGGACCGATCGGTGATGGGCGCAGTGTCTAATGTCTAATGCGTGTATTCTTCGTGCATACGGAAGCGGCGAGATCCCCTTCGCTTGACCACCGGTGGCCGGGTGAGTGGGTTCAATGGCACTTTTTTCCATTTTTCCACCACTACCACTGGGCAACCCGTTCGAGGGCTGTGGCTTAAACGGTAATCTTGTCAGCCGTTGTTACGTCCAGTGGTCTCGGGCGGAAAAGATATTACAACTCTCAACCTCCGAAGCTACTTTTGACCCGTTTCATTATTTGAATTCTTCTCAAGATGTCCGTAATGTGTTTTTCTTTCTTTTCCAACACAATTTGGGGTTCTTTCTTGCGATACCTTGGCCGAAAGAGAACAGCTGTTCGTCTGTCGTTGTAGAATGCTTATGGGAATCGAGTGTTGTCAAACTCATCAGTACAGTACATAATTTTTAGATTATATGTTGAATAAAGCATTAAATCAGATGAGATGAATAACCAAAGAACATGTTCATAACCAGGAACAATGTTTGAAGAAAACACTCACAAAGATTTTTAATAATCTATAAGTATTTTGAACGGTCAGTTTTACATCTCGGATAATTGAAACAGTACACAAACTGAAACAATATAACAAGAATATGTACTAAAACAATATATGAAAGCTCTTTCGATTTCTTATGTTTGACTTGAAAAAATGTTTTTTCATTTAATTTCATCATTTTGAAATGAAATGCATCTTGGTAATCAATATAGATTTCTAATCACTGAGCACCAAAATGTTCTTTTTAAGTTTTAATTAGAAGCAACACTTTGTCTTCATTTTTTGGTGAGTTTATTTTACTTCTACAAAAAATATCACAAACATCGAATACACACTGGTCGAGGGAGTCTGTACCTTTGCCGCGGACACATGTCGATCTGTTTGCTTTGATTGATTTAATATTTTCCGTACGCTGATGAAATGTGACAATTGTTTCTCACCACAACTGTCCACAAACCCACACGATAAAAAACAACCCAGCAGCTAAAGGACAGAGCCGTGTGGCCTTGCGAGGAAAAAAACACACAAAACGGATCATATGGGAAGGAACCAATGTCATTAGCACGGGGCAGAAACGGATTTATCCATCAGGATGGGACGTTTCGGGCCGGGAGTGATGGGCAGCACTGTTCGGTGGATTAAGGGAAACGGAGTGCAATCCCTACCCAAAGGGGACGTCTGTGGTTGTTTTATTTCTTTTTTGCTTCCAATTGCTTCGTTGTTGTTTTTTGTGCGCTTTCTGGTGATACTGCTTTTCTTTTTTTCCCTTTTTTTGGGATATTCGATAGTGATAAACAACATTACCGCAACCATCATCACCATCGTGCTTTGCTTCATTAGTTGTTTTCCTGTCGTCCGAATACGCTCGCAACACTTTCACCGAAATTGGACAAATTCTCTGTCCACAGCTTCGCTGCACCCTTGTGTTGTTGCGTGTGTGCGCACAGTGCTTCCGTTGCGAACCCAAACCCACAACCAAAGTGTCACAGATGGCCAGGATGTCTGGTGAAAATCTCCTCCCTTTTTTGTGACGTGACGGAAAGAAAAGCGAACACACCGTACCGGAACGCCTCGGGACAATTATGATGGGTGCTAAAATTGCGTTTAAACACCACGCGCACAAACCGCAACCACATGGATGGTGCGGTGTTTCCAATAATCCTTCGGATGTGAGCGTGTGATGAATTTGTAGCTTCCGGGGCAGGCTGGTCGTGACATGAAGATTTGTTTTTAGAAGCGATAATTCCAAACTGCAACAGCCACGGCGATTTAGCTCCTCGGATAATCCGTAAATCAAGGATCCATTGTTTTTAGTTTGCGCCGCAAAAGTCCTGTGGAGATGATCTACTAGCTTAAGAAAGTGTGGCTTGAGCACTTCACGCTTCAATCCTTTTCTTGTGTAGACACACTTTCCCATGGTCGGTATTGAGAAGGTGAGATATGTCCGATGGGGTTTTTTTTATTCTAAAGCCTACGGTTCCCAAGCATGTGGCAACCGTCTATAACACCTCGTTGTCAGAAGATCCAGAGAGAATAGACAATGTTACACTCTTGATGCACGATCGCACGAGTTCATTGCCCAGTGTCCTCCCAGTGCGTTCGGAAATAGGATCCCAGCGATGATCTCTCTATTAGCCGCACATGAGAGCCTTTTTTCGGATCCCATCGCAGTAGAAAGGTGTTGAGCAAAGCAAGAAAGAAGAAAGCGTTTGGGAGTTTAGAAAGAAACACTCGCACATGCCGGGGGAAAGAAATGCGCTTAAAAGCGTAACAAAGAGCCAGGGTCCATTTCGAACGCAATCCCATTCGAGCCGGTGAAAGGATTCCGCAGCGTCGCTTTTCACCTCCGCAGACCGGTCATTCGATCTTTTCCCCCTTTCGGGGTGCCTCTTCTGTCGTCTTCTGCTCGGCTCACTTCAAGCACCGCTTGCGGCATTCAGGGTCAGGGTGTTTATCTGTTGTTTGATATCAATTCTATACGGGGATCACATTTATCACCGATGCATTTCCCCGCGCGCGTTGGGTAATCCTCGATCGCGGGGCAGTGACAGGAAAAAGGTGCAGCTCGGTTTGGGTCGGTGATCGTCTTCCCACGCCTTTAGGTCCGCTCGGTAGACTCCGGGACTGTTGCTGAAGTTGGTGGCGGTGACGTAACGATAGAGTAGCGTTTCCTTTTTCGAAGCGAGCCGGTGTCGGTGATGCGCCCGGCGACGGAAGCAAGGTGCATCCTTCGAAAGGATTGCGAAAGGATTTGTGATCGGTTTAACGGGACTGATGCAATTCGATATTGTGCTAGGAGATAGTTACCGTTAGGTTGGCATTTGGTTCCAATTCGCGATACGGTTCCGGTGGGAACTGATGGTGGCGATAACGGTACCAGCATGTTTTCAGTGTGAGAAACTCTTTGATTGCACACAGAGCCTCAAGTTTTCCTTCTTAAAACTAAATGTCATCTCTATCGAATGAAGATGTTGCTAATGGATACAAACATTATTTGAAACAAATCTGCGTATAAGAATACGTTAAAATAATTCCCTATAAATGATGGATCGAAAAGATGGATTCGAAGGATGGATTGAAAATTGATAAACAGAAATGCCATTGCCAACCACGAACCGAACGACTTTCCTCGAATCCGACTCTCCAGATTTCGGGGAACAAATTTCGATCTCGAAACTTTTCCAACAGTGCTCCGTGTCCTGTCCGAGTGGTGCTTAAAGATATCCAGCGTCCACCTTTGATGCAGCCGAACTCCCCGTGTGGCACCCGGGCACCCGACGTGTCTATGCAAATTTGATTTCGTCAAAATAAAATCAAAAACGCTGCCGAGCTCTGGGTGACTCCCAGGACGGACCACAGTGGAGTCAAGTGGCGAAAGATCAAACGGATCGCACGGGGCACACGATGAAAATTGAGAACTGGACACCGGGTGAGTGAGCGAGCGAAGGAGAAAGCGAAAATTTGATAAGATACACATGTATAATAGTAAGATTGTACGGAGCAAGAAGCAAGGCAAAAAAGTAAATCTAACAGAATGGGGCAAAAATCCATCAGACGAGAAATAATCAACGCGTTTAGGATCGAAATTGGGTATCGTTTTGCGTGCCGGGTTTGCTGTCGGCGATGGGCATGGCTTGGAATTTGCATACAGAATATCGGAACATTTCTTTAATCCTTCAGGAGAGATGGCCTGCAGGTTTCGGTGAAAGAAAGCAATCACGAGTTGGTTTCTTGGAATCGGGAAGATGCTGCAGCCAATGAGCGGACTTCTTCTCGTGAAGTAAACATAGATATACCTTAAACCAACAACTGCCTGCCTTTTGGATGCATTCTAACTAATCAGGAAATTAAACTTACCTGATTACGAAATGGGCCAACAGGCCTCATTCTGAGAATGAAGATGATTGGGTTTCTTGATAGAAGGATTGATGCCAGATAGTGGAATTTTAAAGATTTCTACAAATTACTGTATGACCTTTTCTACAACAAATAACTTCATGCTGCAGGATGTCGATTTGGTGAGAATATAAACAACTTTACTTTAGACACAAAAAGAAGCTCACTAACCTGTTTAATTCATAAAACGAAGGATGCTCCAAAGTATTCACCGTTGCTGAGCGTGTTAAAGATAGAAGAGTTGATTTCAAACCTTATATACAGCCCTATCATATATGTCGAACAACACTCGAATCCGTCGGAAGCTGCCGAGTCGAACGGAAAAATATTTGGTATCATATTCGCCGATGGAATCG
>KB672791.1:4472495-4521966 GCA_000349145.1 Anopheles dirus | reverse complement strand
GTTTGATGGTTTCAGTTTTCGCCCCCATCCGCTCCTTAGCCCCGGTGGCGTTCGGGCGAAATGGATCGCGGACGAAAAATATTATGTTATTGGAATTATAGATAATTGGATATTTATTAATGGTGTTATTAACACGTGGATGTTTTTGTTTTGAGTGGGATGTGTTTTTTTTCTTGTGTTCGTTCTTGAATTCCCGCCGACGGGTTGTTTGTGGTCAGCGGTGTCGAAAGTGTCGAGTGAGCGAGTGAGTGTGGCTTGCGTGTTGGGTTGCGGTGTCAAACGGCGTTGCTCGTTGTCTGGAAAGTTATTTAAAGCACAGTTAATGGCCAGGTTGCAGCTCATCAAGCAATCGACACCTATACTTGTTCGGGTTTGGACGACGCGTTGATGACGACTTCAACGCACGCACTACATGAATCATGCTCGTTTCACTAAACTTAGCGAAGCCGGTGTATTCTTGAATAAAAAAGCTCAAGAACAACTGGAAACTTCCTTTCCTATTTGTACCAAATGTCAAGAAGACGTTCCGCTAAGTTTGGCACGTTGGCACAACAAAACTCCGGCAAACGGGAATCAGGACCAACACGGTTGCACTTTACCGTTTAGTTTGTGCTGTAAGTAATCGGAGCCGGGCCTGGCGAGGCTAACAAAGCATTGAAATCTCAAGCAAAGGATGTCAGAAAAGGCGCAACTGTTCTTTTTCCTTCGTGCCATAATTATAGGGTTGATGGAGCAATTATAGAGTTGCGAGTTTTTTTCCCTTCATTTCTTCCAGAGTCGTCCCAAAACGTATTTGCTTCTACTGACTCGCTTCCGTCTTACCCGTCCTCGGATTGGGATATTAATTACTAGTGCGAGCGTCTCGGCGTGATGGAAGTTACGAGCTTCCTCTGCGAATGCGAGAAGCTAGTTCAATGAACGTTTTGGATAAGCAGACCGAAAACTTTAGTTGGCAGTAGAAGGATGGACCATCCCCTTTTTCGCCGGGACACATTTCCGGCGACAAACGAGCGTCTTTTCGTGGCTCTGTGGAAGTGTTGAAACGGTTACAATTGCAGCCATGTTTAATCCCCGTTTAAGAAACAGCTCCAGCACTTCGGCCAGCCAGCCTCAATCGAGCTGCTGCTCGAATGTCATGTCTCATTGCATGGCTCACTAAACGCTTAGCCCAGCAGCATCGTCCGGACGGACGGATGGGATGTTTACAAAATATCTACATAATTTGTGAGCTACTTGTTGCATCTTATTAATATTTATTATATTCAATTCCGCAAACTATAAACACATACCCCCGAAGACCGCGCTCCGACCGCAGCGATGATGGATGGAAGAGAATTCGCACTCTCTCTCTCTCCGGCTGCTGATGCTAATGCGGAGAATGCAGAGTACGGAGGTGTCGGTGGATATAGAATTTTATAATCCACGTTCCGCCACGTTTGGTGGAGAAGGTGGCCATACACACACACACACACACACACCGACCATAAAAAAAACGCTGTCGGAAAAGATTCCTTCCCGCAGAGGGCCGGAGAGTGCAGGGCAAACTTCGAGCGTACAGATTTGTGATGGATTGGGTCGTGAGTGAAAAGTAATGGTCCACCGGGCGTGCGAGATGACTTCATCATCACGCGGCGGTGGCGGTGGCGCCTGCCGCCATAAACGAGCCGCCGTTTTGCGGTCGGTGCGCTGCAGGTGCTTTATGGATGGGGCGCTCAGCGCACCGCACGCGATCGTCCGGGCAAATGGTGCCTGAAAATGGTACCACAGTTGAATGGTGCGCCGGCAGAGCGTTTACTGTGGCTAATGAGTGAAAAACTGTTCGAGTGACGCTGGGTAAATGTTTGGACGGAAGGGAACATTATCCGTGTAGCGTAATGCCGCGTGCAAGGCGCTGGGATAAGGGTGAGCGCCTTTTTTTTTTGTTGCTGAAGGTGACGAACGTATTTGAAGCAAATCTTTTCGTTTTTCTTCCACCTTATCAGTAGCAGAACCAAAACAAAAAACGAAAACGTTGGAAATGTAAATTTCAAATCTTGATATGACCGATTCAAAATGGTTTCATTGCACCACCGGAACCTATGGATGTTTCATCGTATAAACTCAACAGAAATACATCCATCGAACATTCCTTTTCGCCAGCCCCATTTTTTACCAGCCCAAAGCAGGACGCAGGGAACAGATAACGTTTTCATTTAATTTCACGCGAGGGGGTTCCTCGATGCGGCTGCAATTCCCCCCGGGGATTCGCGGCGCACCGGTGACCGTGTGTGTGCAGAAAATTTCCGCAAAACCCGCCCATCGCCCATCGGTGATAATCCTCGGGAGGGTGGTTTTAAAATTAAGCTCGTTAGATAGCGCCGGGAGAGGCGTACGGCGTGGCCGGGAAAACTAACACGATTTTCTATTGCCTTGGACGTGTACGGTGACGGCGAGGCGCACAACCGCTCCGGCTCTGGGCGGGTACTATTCCCCAGGCGGGCGTCGGGAGGAAGTACAAAGAAGACGCTGTGACGCGCCCACGGCAATGTTGCGAATTTGGCTGGATGGATGTGCATATTGTTACAGCTTTTCAAGATGTTATTGTATTGATGTGCGTTCAGGATAATGTATTTGCGTAAAATGTTTGAAACCAGCTAAATACATTAGGGTTTCGAGAAGTATATTGCTATATTGCTGAATTGTGAGAGAAACTATTGATGTCAAGCAATATGGCCGATTCTAAATAACTGAATTAATAAAAAAATATAAAAATAAATGAAGAAAAAAATAAGAAAAAATCAATGAATGAATAAATTAAAAATAAATTTAGTAAAAAACAAATTACTTATACACAAATAAAAAAAATATTTAAAAAACATTTAAGATATTACTTTCGGTTTTGTGTAGTGTTTTTTAATCATGTTACATACTTCATGAATTTTGGGCATTTCCATATTGGTGCTGATTTTACGAAGTGCAGCAATTGCAACATTTTTCGTAATTTAACTAAAGTTGGCAATTTTTACCGCTTGTTTTACAACTAACGTAAAATATAAAAAAATATAAAAAATCTAATTGTTACATATTTTATCAATTATATTCATATTTATTAATTAATTCAAATTGCTAGATTTAAATGACTTAATAGATCAAAAATCAAGTTTAGTTATAGTTATAAAATTATTTTTTAATATTTTTAAATTAGTGTCTCAACAGATGAAGTATTTATGCATTTAAGTTGTATCTCAAACCAGATTTTTGAAACAATTTGAATTTTTAAAAATAAATTTACCTTTGTTGTAAAGTTTCCTCACCCCATGAGCTCGCTCGAGAGTTTCACTAGTACATCAACATTAACAACGTTTGCATCAAATGAATGTCAACATATTTTTTATTTAAGAATGTCGATTTCCTCCGCAAAAACCCCTCTCATGTTCAACGAAGCACATGCTGCTCCGTGCAGGTCTTGATCTCAGCACAGCTGGTCCAAACAGCCACCGCCGGAAAAGTCACCGCCCGTCGTCCCCACGCATGCGGTGCCGGTTGACCCACGGCCGGCTGGCGCGGTGCGCGGTGACAGCTTAATTAATTAGAAAATGGTGCTCGGGGACGTTGGGGACGCCCGGTTCCGTTCCGGGGCCCCGAAGCCGGACCGGTCGGTTTGATCTATCGGCGTCCCGGTGTTTATTCCTGCTTCCGCACCTGCCTGCTCGCGCGGCCGGTGGCGTTCGACAGCCGCGGGCGTTCGGGTGTTTCCCGTTTTATTGGGAAAATGAGGGCCGACAATGATGGATTGGTCCCAGTAGCGGCGATTAGTTGGGTGTGGATTTGGTTCTTGGCTCGTTTTACTAATGAGCCATTTGTTCAGCCGTCGAGACGATGTTTGGACGGATCACGGACGGGCCGAAGTTTGCATTAAACGGCCCCGTGTAGGTTGCACGATAAGTGCGTGGTCGTTTTAAAGTATTCTTGATTAGTTTTCACTGGTGAGAAGGAAATGCGTACCATTTCCTTTTAAGCAGTACCTTGATGAAGTAAATCTCCGTACAATCAAGTCGCTCATTCGTGTGACGCACTGTCCGTAGAGCATTAATCTCACTCCGTTTATCTTTGGAGCCTCACTAGGAGTGAAAATGAGATCCCGTGTACGTATGGAGAGCTGTGCAGTGTTTTTTTTCTCCCACCGTTTTCGTTATCCAAATCTCCACCGAGCCCAGTAGTCGAAGCTCTATCAGTGCTGAATAATTAATCTCTGACTTCATCAACCGTCGAAACGAGGTTAAGAGTAGTGTTTGGATAACCCCAAAGGACTTGGCTTCTCTTATCCGGCGCCCAGAAGAGTACTGTTAACTGTTATCTGCTCCCCCGAAAAACTTCACCACCGCTCGAAACACACCCCAACCGTTCCGGGGGGAGTAATGGGAACTTCCATATCAAGGAACTGGGGAGAAAGAAAAAAATAAAAGATAAATGCATGACCGGAGCGCAACCTCACCCGAACCAAAATAACCGTCGAAACCGGGCCAAATCGCAAAAATGAGATTGAATTAATTATCCTACCCCGTGCGCGTGTGTGTGTGTGGGCATACGGGAAGAAAAGCAAGTCCGTCCGGGGTTATCTTCACCTTGGGGATGGGCTTTACGCACAACGCGTTTCATTTCGCGCTCGTGGTGCGTGTGCGTCAGGTTTATCAGCCTCCAAAAAGCGAGAAACTTCTCACCACCGTTAATCTTGCGCGGAATGGTACCCGTGACCACGGTGTGTGTGTCTACTCCCCGTCCTCGTTAGCTCGCGGCGGTGGTATTTGTGGTCCGATAAGAGATAAATTATTACAAATTAAGCATATCATTACTCATCCATTATCAAAAGTAATGCTTTTGCGGGTCGAACTGGTTTCATTGGGCCCAGTACGTACGGAGTCAGCTAAACACGCACGTACTACGCGTACGATATGGTGATAAGCATTTACGAGTGCACCGTGCCCGGGCTGAGCCCTTCCCGGGCTGGAAGCGTTCCGTCAGAAAACGGGCGGCGCGATACCCGTGCTAGAACAAAAGGACGATTAGAATGGACTAAATTTGCCCTGACTCACTTGCGGGAAGGGATGTGCGTGGAGTTTCACTCGAACCAGAATTCGTCATGTTCGCTTTAACGCTGCGTTCCACATCGGGCCCCCACTCCGTGAAGTATGTGAAAGGCTATAAACTGTAACCCTTTACGAGGGAGATGTTTCGTGTGTGCGGTTTCTTGTGCGTAGTAACCCTTCTGTTTCTGTGCCTTGTTATCCTAATCATGCACGCATAATTTTCTTTTTTCATTGCTCCAGATAACGCTGCGCGCCACGGGCTTGGAATGGCGGTGTGTGTGAGAGTGTGCGGCCCATTAAATTTCACTCTCGTGCCGCAGGATCCGTACCACAAACACGCCAACAACGCGCACAGTAAAACCACCACACCCGGGGAAAAGGAAACGCACCACAACCACCGGCATCAACACACTGGCACCGTGTTGAAAGATGGGTTTTAGAAGGATTGAACAACTTTATTCGGCGTCGCCTACTTAGTTTCGCTTGGGTGTGTGAACAGTGCCCCCTGGCGGTGGACTGAGTGAAGTGTGCAGTATCTGCCACGAGACGGGGATTTGAAATTTTCCTCTGCCAGGGGAATTTTTCAAGGCAAGTTTTTGAGACGTAACGAATTGTTTGCCCACTCCACCACCGCCGGGATCTGTTATCGTCCGCGCGTTGAATCATTTCCATTTCGAGGCCTACTTTGACACACGCGAGATGCACGCAATCCTTCAGTGCCCGCGGACCGGCGAGATGGTCCGATAAGGTGAGAAGTAATTAATTTAAATTTGACAAATTGTGATAATTGTTTATCTCGATGATATATTATTAATTTAAATGCCCATTGCGTACGTGCCGGGCCACCATTCATAATGGGCACCGATAAGGCTGCCGGGGGAAGTTGAGTGCCCTGGGTGGCGTATCTGGCTCGGTTTGCCGTTTTGTTTTCGCTGCGTGGGAAAGGGGTTTTACAAACGTAGGCTCTGGCTCTAATTGCTAGGTTGATTGTCCTTGTAAGAGTGGAGAGATGTTGTGATGGAGCGATGTTAAGAAGTCATCCATTTTGACACCAAGTCAATGGATTTGTTTTTTGCATTTTAGACAAATGTCGAATATCTCATTGTATGTTTAATAAATAAAATGTCTACTAGTTGGTACTCTCAGGCTCATAGTCCCTACTTATAAGAAAATTGCTTCCACGGGAGTAATTTATAGCAAACAGGCCAATAGGCATACAGTGAGAACCCTTACTTTGAGGAGCAATAGTAAAAATAACCAGATTCAGAGCAGATTTAGTTAATTATTAAGACATAATAAAAGAAATCAACTGAACAATGCAACAGACGTATCATAATAACCAGTTTGACGAAAATCACATATTTGTAATCAAGCATAACACATAAGACTACAAGTATATAATAAGATTATATTTGTATGTAACCTTCGGGGCAGATAAAATGTTAATTAAAATAAAATAAAGTAAAAAATAAAATCGAAGCGTTGCACCTTATAAACAAATAATACTTTCGAAATATACCGAACCAAGCACGTTTGGTTCCGCACAGTTATCAAACACATTGCAAAGCAATACAGCATAAACGCCATATCTGCTATATGAAAGCAACAAAAAAAAAAGTTCAATAGAAGAACCTAATTTAATCGTGTTGACGATCGAATCTAATCGATCTATAATCGCCTTTCAGCAATCCCCCCCCCCAATCCCTTCCGGTCCGTTGCAACTGCATGTGCAGCGAGGCGGCCGAGGGTCACAGACGGTTCCGTGCCGGACCGTCTCCTCGTGCAGCCTATGACGCGCGTGGAAAATGCACACGCGTCAAATATTTCGCTAAATTTCTGTTGCATTTCGCATCGTTCCGGCTGTTTGTTCCGTTAGACAAAGATTGAACCGCCCTTCGGTGGTATTTTTTTCATCTTTCAAGGGAGAGCCAGAGCACGAGGACACACGTGATACGATCACTGCTGAAGGGTTTCAGCAAAACGAAACAAGTTTGGCGCGTTTGCCGGTGTCCGCCGTAGGGTCATCGCGGTGTTTTCGATCGCACCCGGTCTGACACTTTTGCCTCGTGGCACTTACGGTACTGCGTTCGAAGGGACCGACCCGATCGAACAATTCTTCGTCCCTCTCGTCTCTTCTCGCCTTTCCTTTCTTACGGGGTTCATCCGTGCGAGAAAGGGCGAGAATGACCCACACGGAGAGGCACACGAAGGTCAGATGGGAAGATTCTAACCTACCAAAGAGGCTGCGGGCTCCGGACATGGAACGCAAAGAGGAATGCATCGAGAGATCTGATTTACACGACGACAAATCAACAAGGCAATCGACAAGGTACGCCGGGCATGGCAGGACAAATTTGGCTTTCTGACTTTCATAGGAAACGAGATGAAGGAAGGAACGAAAACAAATAGGCAAAGGGCCATTTGAAAGGTATGAAATTTGATGCCAGCCTTTTTCTGATTGATTGGTTTGGCCGCCACTGAGGCCGATTGGATTTGTTCCTTTCCCATTTGGATGCGTTTCGATCGGAAGGATCATTGAGAAGTTTGAGGTTCTGTAACATAACATTGGAAATGTAAACCGATATAGTCGTAATAAGTTGAGTGCATTTACCAGTAAATCTGTGCACGTTCCTCATTGTTCGGAGACACTCGTTAGTCACCGACAACGGTTTGGTAGCTGAGAGGTAAATATTTAATCAAAGAAATATGGCACGATTGAAAACAATTTGCTCACGTTTTGTCAGATTATCGGTTTTGAGGATTGCACCATCTACCAATCGCAGCAACCACAGCACAGCTGAGGATCGAACCAAACGGGACACGAAACGGTTTCCTTCCAGTATTGAGAGAAGGAGAGAGAGAGAGAGAGAGAGAGAGCAAGTGAAAAAAAATCGAAACCATGTCCACTGTCCACACGGAATTGAATCAACCGCGGGAAATGGAGCTCCGTTTCCAAATAACTTCCTGAATAAATTATTCCCTCCCAAAAACCAGTGGGTTAAGGGTGTGCCCACCTCCGGCGCGGTGGGCAGCGATGATGACGGTGACGGTGACGATGCTTCCGAAGCGGGAGCAAAGAAACCGGAATGAGGCAGAATGAGGGCCACCGGACCGGGCGACTAACTACGGCCGGTGTCGTGTGGCAAAAATCTATGCATACGAAATCGATCCCTTCGGCGCGCGCGGGCCAAAGGGCAAAGAAAACCGCAGGAAACAATCGAAATACATTCACTTCATCCGGCGCCCATGGGAGGCGGTAAACCGGCCCGGAATCCGGTCCGCAACCAGCGTGTCCCGAGCGTTTTCGCCCGAAAGGATAACGGGCTGGAAGAGGCTGCGCCACCATGGACCACATGTGTGTGTGTGTGTGTGTGTGTGCGGGATGGCGAAGCGAAAGTAAGCATGAATATTTATGTAAATTTAAATACCACCAGGACACGCGCCTCCTGTACGTAGGAGATGAGCGCGCTTGTGTGTCGATTACCGCAGAAACCATATTTAAAACGAGCCTGCGAGAGGAAGGAAATGATCTCAAGATCGGTTTCGGTTTCGGTGGAATATGGTGAATATTTACCGATGGCGGTACGGTGAGGCTTTTTCTTCGGGGGTCTTTTCTTTTCGGTGTGAAAATGCCACCGCACTGGCTCGGAATCGGAAGGAATTAGCAAAGATCGCCAGCAGGGACACCGGAATGACATCATTATCCCAATGTTTACGATCGCAGTCATTTGGCGGGATAATAATGGT
The DNA here is from genome assembly GCA_000349145.1 of Anopheles dirus. Taxonomy (NCBI): domain Eukaryota; kingdom Metazoa; phylum Arthropoda; class Insecta; order Diptera; family Culicidae; genus Anopheles; species Anopheles dirus. Next base: position 4,513,153 of record KB672791.1, on the reverse strand, counting down.
ACATGCAGGAAACATGCGTAGAACTGTTAACGATGATGGTGTTTTAAGCGGCTTACTGCTTGCTGAAAGTTTACGCGAATGAATCGTTTCGGAACGCCAAGTTACGGACAACTTTTTATTCGGTTTTGATAAAATATCTTCACTTTCAAAGAATTTTTGCATCCAAATGTGGAGCAGCCTGCGGGATAATGCTGGGCTTTTTTTCTAGGAAAACACTCGATACACCGATCGTTTAGAGTGAGCCTTGCTGTATCGGTTTGTTCGTGCCTTCGAGCTACGAATAAAACTGGAGCCCCCAAAACGGCAAAATTTTGTGCCCGGTCGCACATACCAACAATTTTAAACATTCCGTTTGCGTCCCTCCAGAAAAAAGAACCAACAAAACCACTTGTCGCGCCTCGTCGTCTTGCTTGCACCACTAATTCTAATTTTCCGCAGCTTATTATACTCCCTTTGTTTTTTTTGGTTCTAATCATAGGTTATTAACAGCCGCAGCGTGTGTTTTTGCCGTGCGTTGCAGCATAATCATCGCCATTGGTTCGACGGTAATGGTATGGTGAGCAGAGAAGTCAATCCTGGCGCCTGCCTACGGTTCTGTCCACAGCCAACAGAAAAAAGACAACAACTAAACAGAAACAGATCACATAGGATGCGTTCGCTACTCCTTCGCCCGACGGGCATGGCCATGTGTATTTCGCTTTAATCCGCGGTAAGATCTTTTCGACCGATAAGACAAAATGATAGGACACACAAGGTAGGAGCTAGCTGATGCGACCCGAGACGCTTCGTTTAGGGAAAGATAAAGTTTTGCAGGGTGTTAAAATTTGCAGCGTTTGTCCTCCGGTGATTTCTGGGCTTGATGAGGGAATAAGGTTGACGCCTGTGTGGCAGCTATTTCGGAAAAAAAAGTTTCAAAGAATTTTCGTTCAATCGGATTCCGGAATTCGGGTCAGTCGTGATGGCCGTGTGGGTACCGTTAGCAAGCAAATTGATGTGCGTTGCATGCTAGTCTTCGAAGAAAAGCTGTGCCTAGAGCATTGATACGCATTATGGGGTCTTTGAAGAGTACGTGTTTTTGTTATTGGGGGAAATTATTGTGAGTTATTCGTTTACTTGTGCTAAATTCTTTATGGCTAAAAAGTCTTGAGGAACTTAAGTAGGGCATACTGGCTGACAAAAATGAAAATAGAGGGAAACGGAGTCTGCAAGGAATGTGAAGAACCGCAAACAGGAATACATAAAATTTACTACTGATAAAAATACGATATCCATAGATAATTAATAAACATATCCTTCGAAAGAGTGAAAAACAATTGGAAAGAGAAATCGGGAAAGACTACAAAAGAAGTTATAAAATTTATGAAAGAGACAGGAATAGAGGTATAGACGAAGTAAGGCGAAGAAAGCACGGAAAAAAGACTAAATAACACATATCACAAATAGCAGTGATACAGAACACCAATTCAAAACTCAGAACAATAATCATAGTTAGAAGATGATTAACTATATTGAACAGTGTTGGAGAAAGTTGTCACAAACTCGAGTCCCACCGCGTGCAACTCTGGAACTGTTTCTGAGTTTGATCGGTCGTTCAGCAGTTACACGGGGTCTGATACACTGCAACTCGCCGTATTGCATTGTAGTAAGGAGACCGGTGGCAATATGACTCACGATAGTCGATGTCGATAGAGAGGGTTATGGTTCTGATTGCTGTTCGAGGGAACTTGTTCGTGTTCCCCAATCGTAGGAGTCCGAATTCCGTCTCGGTAGAAGAAGAAGACGACATTTTAGGAAATTTTAGGACATTTTACGACATTGGGGCAAACTATACCTAATCAATGAAAAAAAATTGCGACATATGTAATTATACATTGTTATATTTTAATCATTCTGAGAAAGTTCCTACTAGATACGAGAATGATTTGTCTCGTTTATTTTAGAATTTGTAATTTCAAAAAGCGATTTCGCTTTTTTCAAATAGCTCATATTGACTATTGTTAGATTCTTCTCATTTTTCTGAATGTTCAGTGATACTTCATCCATCATCGACGTGTATTTTAGCTATTCCTTACACGGCTGGTTAAAAAAATAATTGAAGTGAACATTTTAAGTAATTCTTTGGGGGAAAATGCTGTCTTTAAACTTTATAACAGCAGAGAATTGAACTAAACACTATACACGCTGCTAGTAGAACAGATTTATGCAGCTAATCCATAGCAACTTTTTACTGTTGGAGTCATTACTTTTGGAATCTTTCGGGTTTTTTCGTAGGTATTTTATCAGAAGTGGCTTTCAGGTATGTCTTAGTTAATTCTTAATATACATTTCTTCCGTATTACGTCAAAATAATCAACTATTGTGCTACTAATAAGGCTTAATTGATGTTTTATTTCTGCTGTTTATAGTGGCTGTTAGAAACATCATCCCACTCGCTCGAAGAGTTCCCCACAATCGATTAAATTCATTTCCTACCCTGGACGCGGCACGGGAGTAGTATCATGTGTGCGGCGCTTACGCCACCTTGCGCGCTATCGGTCGTATAAATATCCCCCTCCGCGAGGCGATCGTATCGCACAAATTATAAACTCACATCGTAAAACAAACTCTCGTGGCCTCGGCTCGCTCGACGCGGTGTCATTTTGGCGTCCAATTCTAACAAGGAGCACCACCATCCGTCCCTTCCGCCACCCAACCAACACCTTGCGGGGGTCATCCTTCAGGGTGATTTCGCAGCGATCACAGCGATCACATTGCACGCTAAAGCTAAGCTGCCGGTGAGACGCTCCCATGTGTGGGGCTTAGTGAGTAAGTGGCCGCGAACGTACATACGTGCACACGTGCACATGTACACACACACACGGTTCCGCCGTTTCTGACAGGTCCCATGGGAAGTCCGCATTGGCGCACCGTTTGGCGTGTTTGTTTGGAACGATGAGGGATGGCGAGAGAGAGAGAGAGAGAGGACAGTGTTGCGTGTTGACGGGCGGGCAACAGAACTTGCCTGCATGCCTTGCAACGGAAGGTAGTAAAGTAATATTTTAATTGCTTAGAAATACGAGTCAAACCTGTTTCGTGATCTACCCCGCCAAACACCAGCGTCCACCAGCGTTTCCTCGCAGCGCGCTGGCCGGCAAACCAGGCGGGAGGGAGCCGTCTAATTCCCTCCGAGACAAGCTTCTAAAAGCGGCTAAACACGCGCTAGGAAAACTATTTGCAATCATCATCCCACCGCCGTCGGTGTAGCAGTTGCGCTGCGCCGGTGCAACTGCAGCACCACCGATGCACCGATGCACTTCCTCGCGTGGGGTGGGATGGAAGAGGAGGGAGGCTTTTTGGCGGTGGAGTTACGGTTGCGCTGCGAGAACTTGGCTCGCTAGCCCCGGGTCCTCCTACGACAACAACGGCTGCGGGTCGGCAGCACTTGACACTCGGCATGAAAAATGAGCGCCACAAACGCGGGCAACCTGGACCGCGAAAAAGCCGCTCTGAAGGTCACCAACGCAACGGTTGGGGCGATTAGTTCTTGCCCGAGCCGGGCTCCCCGTCCGGTGGCAAGTTTTGTCGAGGCTGAGGGTGCAAGTTGTTTTTCTTTGCCTCCTCACGCCGATCGGTAGATCGCACACCAACACACACTCCGCAGTGTACCAACATTCCATGGGTGGCAAAAGGTTTCCCACCGACCCTCATTCTTCACTACGGGAGACTCGGATGAAAGAGAAACTTTGTTTTCGATTTCCGCCGGTTTGACAGTACAAAGGCATGGCTATGGCTTCGTTACGTGATAAGGTTGAGCCGCTTACACTACAATGTATTAACCTTAATTCGATCTTAAACCTTGGATCTGGACACGGAATTTTTGGATAAATCGTGGGTTTGAAATAGCTACACGTTTTTACCGTACACGAGGAGACCAATAAGCAATGCAGTGTGGACATATACTCATAGTTTGATTTTCCAATGTCTGGACAGTTTTCAAATGTGATTCATAGCTGTAAAACAAGTAAAACATTTAGTTTGTTTTTTTTTTGCACGAATATCTTGTCTGTCTATTAACCCATAGACTGACATTCCTGGTATTGTTGGAATAGACGCTGAAAGAACTAGAACTAGACGTTGAAAGAACCACACACAAGCTTTATGAAAGATGACGATGAAATTTGACTGACTGACTGAAATGGTACCAATCAGCTCTCCAGTTGTAGATATCATTCCAATGTGAATAAGGTTTTCCTTATAACACAAAGTCGGAGTTCTAGCTGCTGGAAGATTCGAAAGCTTTGTCAGTGATTTTTGGTTTCTAACTAGGTAAGTCTGCTTTACTACTTTTATGTGCTATATTGCTATAATTTTCATAGGAAGGATTTAACCACTTCAGTTCAACAGTTCAACCTGTCTTTTTAAATTGAATACAGCTTCAATTATGCAGTTTTACGTACGGTAATAAATAGAACCATCTTATTTATAAGAAATACAATCTAATACTAAATCATTCCGTTAGTGTCATTTAAAGCATTCCTAATATGTGATATGTGACACACCCGAATAATGATTTGTTTTGGCAGTTCTTTCCATTTGCTATTTAGCGAGTAATGAGAATAATTACTCTTTTTGCATAGTCAACTCACATTCATTTAGTTATGACGAAGAATGGAATCGTTAAAATATTTTATGAGAAGAAGAAGCTTGTAAGAGTGATCAAATCACTTACACTTGGGGCGGGCGTATGGTTCTGTGAACAAGCGCAGGGTCCGGCATACCACAGGTTGTGGGTTTGAATCTCAACTGGACCGTTTCCCTGTATGTAGGGAAAGTCAATGAAAGCCTGAAATAGCATTTCCAGACCAAGTTGAGATTGTTGGGCCAAAGAGAAGAAGAAAGCACTCACACACGGTGTAAGACACGATTAATCTTTCTTTAAGTAAATATACAGCGATTTGTCAAATAAATATAAATTTGTTTGTTTTAAATTTTTCTGCACCCTCTATACTCACTAAGAGTTTGTTCACTCGAAATTGAGTCATAGAAACACATCGTGTAGGGTTTAAAGTGATCTTTCAAACTAAGAAAAATTACGCATAAATTGACGCATTCATTTTGGATAAGGACATCGCATCTACACACAAGCTCTACCGCGCACAGCCGCGAACTTAACTGTTTACAATTGTCCATGATGAAGTAAAAAGTTGTTCCTTAGAACTGATATATTTTCATTTTTATGTTCTATTCTTTTCAATTATAACCAATCCGGTAACGCTTATCTTGCGTGAAGGTGCTTTGATAATTTTTAGTTCAAATACATGTTAATATGCGGTTTAAACACAAAACCTGACTTGGAGCGAATGCCGATTGATAGAAATAGGGTTAATGATAGGATTACAGATGGCATAAAAGCGATTTTTCCTTGATAACACCAAACATTATAAAATTTGTTGGCCATAAACAAACAGATTTGGCATTATACTGGTAAAAAACCATGTTTGCATGATTTGATTAACATGATAGAGTTATTTTTAGCTCGAAAGCTGAAGACGATCGCGCTCGAAACACGCTGCGCATGAATATTAAAGAAAAATGCACAACACATCTGATCCTCGTGAAAGAAACAATCCTGTTTTGCTGCGAAACGATGTAGTGTTTTTTTTGCACTACAACACTCCCATTAATAATTGGGTCAACAAAAGAAGATGAGAGCCACAATGTGGCTTCCTCCACAACGCGCACGTGCCACCACCGCGATGTTCGAGGTTCGGGCGAGTGAATTTTGGGGGACATAAACAAAAAAAAAGGAGCAAAAAAAGTTAACATTAACACACGCTGAAAATAGCAACATAGCAGCAACACCGGCAGGGTGAAGGAATTTATGCGAAAATGCCACAGAACCTGAAGCCGATAGTGGCGACCGCCGTGTGGGGAGCGATGAATATTCAACAGCCAGGAAATGCTTTGCATTTCATTATCATTTTTTCCCGTTTTACGTTACACGACGCGGCCGAGAACTACTCGCGCGGAGCAGCGTTGTGCAGCGTGCGGTGCAGCATTGTGCGTGTATGATCGAGCTGTCCGACTGCAAGGATGTAGATCAGTGCCGTTCTTGAGAGTCGCTCAAAAAGTTACACCCGATTCCACCTGCTCGAACCACCATGATGGCTAATTTGCAGTCAAAATCGATTCAAGGTCGATCTAACCGATCGAGAGTGATACTTTGTTGTGGCGGGATTCTTCCTTGTGTGTGTGTGTGTGTGTGTGTGTGTGTGTGTGTGTGTGTGTTCGTGTATCGCTTGTCCGCTTGTCAACTAGCTGGAAATTTATAGCAATTTCCATTTCGACCGATTTGAAAGTCAATTAAGTTTTCTCTCCCAACAGATCACCTCGGTCGGGTGCGTCACGCCACGGATGGTGATAACTGATAGCTGACCCGAAAAAAGCGGTCCGATGACACCGGTGGAGGTTGACTGAGTTGCCAAATAATTTAGATTATCCTACATAAATTCCGACATCCGATAGAGAGAGAGAAAGAGAAAAAAGAGACACACACTCATCCCTGGCTCGATCGAAAACGATCTTCCTCATAAAGTGTCCCGCTGCCAGGAGTTCCAGAGCGTGCGAGTGAAACAGGACGCTTCAGGATTAGATTTCTCTTAGCGGGGGGAGTGTTTGTGTTGTTGTTTTTGTTTTTCTGCTACGCTCGCAGCAAACCAGGAAGCAGCCGAAGAGGAATCGAACGATTGGATGCTCTCAGGAATTTGCGACGGCATCAGCGACGAACCCACATACGCGGCTTGTTTTCGTTTGCGAAGGTGCGCGTCTCACAAACGCTGGCCTATTCCGCGGGAATGGAACGGGGGCGCACCGAGCTGGAACCGAGCGGTGGTGGTGCGTGACAATGCTGCCATCCTAATGGTGTGTATGTTTTGCTACGACCGATCTTAGCGAGCCAACGCGGGCAGCCTGATTAGGGACGGCGCGTACACGGCGCGGCGCGTAGCACTTGGCGCTTTTTGGATTCCCGCGGCGGTTGCGGATGAGCAGCGCGAAAACAACGCAGGAAAGAAAACACTCACACACACATCAGCCGAACTCCGAAACTGTCCACCGTGCGTCGTGCGGTAGAGTTTTAATTTATTCGTGTTTTTAGCTAGCCCGCGATGTTTCCAACATTTTCGGCATTAGTTTTTAATGGACTATCGTTTTTCTCTAAATTGGGTCCATAAATATTGGGCCAGGAGTTATTTATAAGACCTCGCGTCTGTGTGTGTGTTAGAGCTGCGCTGCGTCACGCCAAGAGTGAGTGAGTTAGTGAGTGAAGATACTTCAAACGCTTCGATAGGAGGTGGAAAGCAGTGGAAATAAAGCAAGCTAAAAGCGAGTATATGTCTGGGATGGTCTCGCACGTCTCTCGGAAATGCCCAAAACTGATGCCTCGTTTCTCCTGCGCGTTGCCATTGCTCGCGCTGTAAGGAGCGCCGATGTGGTCCGCCGATCAGCCTCCCCGATCGTACGTAGGGCGTCGATAACTGTAATTAAGAAGGTGGCTGGTTTATTGGGTGGAGTGGATCTCCGCTTGTTGCCGGGTTAGATACGGCCCGGGGTATCCGCATAGATACCGGCCGTAAATCATCGCCCATGGATGGCGGTGGAATCCACCCCATCCACCGGGAACAGGTTCCGACGATAGCCCATTTTGGGACCCCATGCGAGGTGCTCAGGCGTCTAGGTGGTAGAGACGAATTTTGGTCTAGTTGGATTTTGAGAAAGATGTTCATTAAATTATGGGACATAAATTATATACCGCCTGCGCGGGGATTGAAAACGCCCGGTCGCCTGGTTCTGGCTATTTCTTGCCCCGTGACCCTGTCATACGATCGTTTTATTAGCCGCAGCAGTCGGAGGGAAAGTGGATTGCGTCAGTGTTTTGCGTGATGTTGGATATGACCATTTCAGTGCTCTAATCTAATGAAATCTAATGATCGTTCTGAAGATAGGTTACTATTGAATCATACACTCACTCAGCACTTTGTCAAGTTTCTACCTTCAAGTTACCTTCTTGCGAAAAATGGAGTTCAGTAAATTAAATTCTTGTTTTTTATACTTTTTGCATTGGTTTATCCTTAGCTTCTCCTTATTAGATCTAGAAGATAATATCCAAAACTAACCTTAAATAAACTATTTGAAACAATATATCTCATTATTTTATAAAACCGAATCAGGTTTGCCCTTGCTCTAGTAATTGTATCTCCAACTTCTTACAATTTCTTTCTGCTTGTGCGAAACTAAACCACATGACAGAAGTCCTATAACTTGCCTTTTATTATGCTCCAAATATTGATTACTACACTTTACCACTGCACGCTTGGCAAATAGCTACAACTCCATCCACAGTCCTTTCTCGCGTAGACCGCAACACTACATCGCTGACCAAAACGTCTTTCACCATTCGCTGATACAGCACTTGAAACCATTAGGACGAAGCTACGATATGTAAGCAAAAAAAAGAAACACCAAAACTCGCATGCTTTGTGGTTTTACGACAGGCAATGAAAATAAAAGAAAACCAGAGCTCAAAGCTCGGCCAACAAATGTGCATCCTCCATCCGGGAGCGAAGGTTCGCTTTTTTTGTACGGAAATGCCGAACCGAGAGTGCAAACCGCGTGTGCCGCGGACGGGCAAAAGATGCAAAGTAAATAAAACTGAAACGATCGAAACAAACGCAAAAACAACCCCCGTAAAGTCACAAAGTCGCGCCAATGGAACGATGAATGAAATGATATAATAATATAATTTTATTTTTATTATTATTGTTCAATCGTTGATTTATATCTCTATTTTTCATTCATTGTTCGCGCGTTGCTTTTTTCATTCGTGGCCTCCAAGCGGGCGTAAAGGTTCCACGAAAAAATGGTATGTGGAGAATAAGAAATGGCAGCAACAGGCAGGTAGAAAGAAATGTTAAAGGCACACGAAAACACAACAGTATGCTGATCGTTTCGGTAACGTTCTTTGGGTTGTTGCTTTTTGTCGTATCTTTTGAGTTCTGTTGCATAAGACTCTCGAGGAACAAAGCGCGATCGCCAGCGCAGGAACACGTTCTTAAATGTTTGGCAACGGTCTTACCCCACAAATCATCTAATGCGCCCTCGATTCAGAGAGCCTTGGCAAGAATGGGGTTTTCTGTGTCCCTTCCATTTCTAATCTTGAATCTCGCATCGAATGAAGACACTTCAAAGGATGCAACAAGCGCGTACAATGGAACCGCCACTGCAGGAGCCAACGACCGAAAATGGAAACGATTAGTACATCTTGACACTAACGTTTATTTGTTCTGGCTTTTGGTCGAACGAGAGACAAACAGTGGCAACGGTCTCGTTGCCCGTACACGGTACGCGAGCGAAAAGAGTTAACCGGAGAGCAAGTGACGAACCCCCTCCCTGAAATGGTTTGGGTGTGATCGAGATCTTCGGTACCAACATGTGGCGTAGAAAGCATGCATGGAAAATGAAGAATCGATAAAGATAAAGCCGTACATTTCTCAACGACCAGAGCGTAAAGGATCAACTCACGATCAGGCCGGGAGTCGTCATCTTTCCTGGCCACGCTAGAGCCGCGCGCACCGACATTCCCAGAACCAGGGCCGCGACACACACACACACACGCACACCGGAAATCTATCCAAACGTGCCTCAGCGAATGGGTCCGGCACGGAAAGGAATAAAACCCAAACGACGACAGCGATGTCGGTGACAACGACGACGCAGAGTCGTTTTCGAGTGTACGTGATAGAACATAAGCGAGCGGGACTTTATGGGGACGCATTGAGAGAACAAAACTCGTCCACCGATGGGTTTGCGGGGGTGCGAAGGGCGGCGGGACGATCCCGTATCCGGTAGGCCACCACACCCGGTGTCTTGGTATGCGCCATTGTGTCGGTTGATTTTAAAGTTCTGGTACGATCGAGTTCGCGCGCTCCGGCTGCGCTCAGTGTCATTGTCCATTCATGCCGCTCTGCAGACTGCACGGGTGCCGATGGAGATTGAGAAGAATATGAGTAGGCTGAAATATTTGAAATAACTTATTTAACTAGATTTCGAAACAGTGTCACTTCAACACCTCAACAATTCTTGACAAGATCGTCATATTGCACATCTGGTTGAGAAGCTATTTTTTATAATAATTTTCCAAAAATCGTCCGAAAAACCGATTCGAATCATTTTAGATGTAAGAATTGATCCGATAACTGCAGAAATCGAAAATCTGAAAGTTAAGCGTCATAAAATCGTTGGTTTTAATACAAGAAGACCGATTTCATAATATTAACTGGATGGTTCTGACCTGGGCAGTAATGACGTGTTGCCTAAAGTGTCGTTATAAACTTACTATTGCAATCATAGGCATGTGTCGTTACGCCACATAAAAAGAACATGATTGAGCAAACTAAGATTTTGGTTGAAAATATACAGTATTGAGTTTATTCACCATCACTTAAACGATAGATCATTGCTCATTTAATTGTTGTACTAATCACATTCTGAGTAGTGACATGAAGAGTTTCGAATCAGCCTTGATTTGGCATATATTGGTAATGCGAAAAATGCAATATCAATTTTGCGAGTTTCCTCCTCAAAGTTTGTTCATAATTATAGTAAATTATGATTATATTCTATTTATTTATATGTGTCCTTCATATGAGGATTTTTAGAAATTATAAAGAAATATCGAAGAACGTAAACTCTATATATTATTGGAGTTTTGTTTTCTTATATGATCTTAATTGACTCGAGTTTAGAAGATGTTTTCAGTCCATTATGTGACTGAGTTTGCTTATAATAATGCCACGCGTATTGTTGATCATGAACTTGTCCTGAAAATCACATTTGCATTGATGCTTAACTTTTAAAAAGTTAACCCATTGCTTGGTGTACATTGACAAGTAACCATGACAACAACCTGACAAGACATTACCTTAGGAAGTCTAACGATCGGTTTTGTTTGTCTCTAACGTATGTACGTCAACTTCAAGTTTGACGTGATCTGGCGATATGGTTTCTTCAATAAGATTTCTTAAGAATTGTATCGAACTGTTACTACCTGCATCATGAACCTGTGCTAATATTACACTAGCAACAGAAACCTAACCTACAAAACATGTGTTTGACGCATTCATGCGCATGTACTTTTATCAATCTTTGCCGCTTCGACTGGCAAACAATGCTCCCGCTTCCTCACCCTCCCCCCCCCCAACTCCACCCACCCGAACCGTGTCGTGCGGGCGTTCTTAATCAAACGTTGCTCCCACAACGCGACCGCCCAGCTGATCGATCGATCACCGCCGCCTTTGCGTGTATGATAATTTTTATGACGCCAAATGACTATATTAGATTCGAGCGGATAAGCCTACGTACACAAACACACACACACACACACACACTGCACTTGCACACGGACGTCATTTGCGCTGCTTGCCCGGGCGACGCAATAGTCTTTCGGAACGGCACCCGCCGTTCCGTACGGGCCGGATTTTCGCGCGGTAGGTCGAGTACGCTGAAGGTCAACCGCGCGCTGAAGGCTGATTAGATTTTTCACGGTTTTCAGCCACCCGGTTTGGCGTGTGGAGCGTTTGCGCTCCAGACAGCACCAAGTGCGCGAGTGACTGCAGGCTGCAATGTGTGTTGCAAAACGTCCCAAGGGTGCTCTCGCAGGTGCGCGCAGGTACGTGAAGATGAAGGAGCACTGGACGGCCGAAGAACTTGTTGCCCCGCTCGCTCGGAACATGACCGTAGCGGAGTTGTCCCTCGGTGACAGTTGACATTCGTAGTTTATGACACCTGCACGGGCCGTGATCGCAGTCCGGCCGGTGTGCACTAGGTGCCGTGATCCGTGCAAGAAGTGGCCAAACGTGGCCACGAAATGTGTATTCCACGTCACGATTTATGCCCATCGTTATGCTCGCGACGAGCCAACGGCCAGTGGTCTAAAGTGGTCACACATTGTGTGTTTTGGACCGCATGGCTTGGACACACTAGCAACATTTTAAGCTCCGGAGCTCCGGTTTCTATTTCACCCGGTAACACATTTCTTTCTTTTTTCTCTCCCCTTTTTTTTCTTGCTTCGATTGATTTGTCGATTGCTCGATCGGAGGGCGGTATCGATGGTTTGGAAGCGAATTTTAATCTAACATCCCTCCCCGGTGGGAGATAAATTGCGTATAATTTGCATTATGAGCATCGCACGCGAAACAGATCCGACACTGTCAAGGCCGTTAGCTGGAAGCCGAGCAATATCAGTAACGGAGGTCGTTAGGATTAGCATGAATCCGTATTCGTAACTTCACCCGGTGGCAGAAGACACAGAAAGATGATCTTGGCGCGCTGGAAGATAGATGTTATGGTGATAACGCTCGAAACAGCGTGTCTTGGCGATGCACGCGTGAAACAGAAATGTTACAAAAATAAGCAAACTGTGCAAAACGGCCGGTTTGATGCGATTTGAAACGATTGCCAATAAAAAAATGGAATAAAATTAAAAGAACTGTGTGTGAGAGTTGCTAATGGACGCGTTTAGAAGATTGTTGCATATAAATATGGAGAGAAAAACAACACGAGCCACATGCAGCAGCTTATCCTTGTGTCAGTTTTTACGATTACGTGCGAGTCCTTGGGCTTAAGCGATAGACAAACGGTTTCCCTTGCACACACACTCGCACACACACACACACACACACTCGCACGCCAGAGACCTCCTTGAGCCCGGTTTTTGCGAAGCGTTGCCGCACTCGCATGTATTTCCTGTTGAACAAGTGCTTTACGGCGTATTGATTTACGACTTTTAATTGCGTTTGATAAATTTCATGACCGACCCCCGCGCGGGGACCGTCGTCACCCACCTGTCACACCATGCGCACATTTATTTCTCGCATTTGGCGCGAGCGCGCGCGCGTTCTCGGTTCGCGGCGTGCATTAGAAGCCGGCCGCCGTCGTCCGCCAAACCCTTTGGCCTGCGTGCTCGTCATCGTTTCGCGACGGTGGACATTCTTACCCTTACCATCCCGGCACCCGTCCGCCGGTAGAATGTGTTGCGGACAGCCCGATCACCGTCGTCGCCGTGGTCTGCGCAATAGAGGTGGCCTCTCGTAGTCACATGTTTTGAAAGTTGATTTTGTCGTAAAACAAGTCCCTTGTGCGATTAATCTCTCTCGAATCGCGCGCGCGCGCGCGCTCGCACTCTCGCGCTACCCGCTGTCCTAAGATTCTTCCATTCCCTGTGCCACCGGCTTGGAGGTTACGTGCAGGAACGCCGATGCATGGCGCGAGCTTTGTGAGCGGCGCGCGCGTGTGTGTAAGGGTTTTTTTTCACGACTGCAATTTCTATGCGGCTAATTAAAGCTGGTAATCGAGGTATTAGGTGGAGAATTTGTCTGACCCGGCCGTGACGCCGGCCGGGTGTGAAAAGTGCCGAGGGAAATAATGTGCGGCAAAAAAAACAGCGACCCATATTTTCGTCTCGCTGCAGACATGCAGTAGAATTTTTTCGTTTATTACGTAATACTTGAGGTGTGCTGTATGACTCTCGCACATGAAGTGTTTATAGTCATCTTTTGATTCGATATCGGATTGTTCAATAGTATTCCCTGAAAAAATGTGAAACAGCATGATCAATTCTTGCAATAAGTATACAAATTAGATTGAATCCGTAAGATATTGCCACTGAAGTCTATACTTTTGTCTCTTATTACCCTTTTCTGAATCATGTGTTAATTATAGCAATTTGAAGATTTATTTCGTTTTATTTTATTTTAGTTTTTTTTGCCTTCTATATCGTAGAATACTGACTAACTGTGATATCTCTCCTGTTTAAATTTATTATATTTTCCAATCCTCGTTTTGTGATATCGGTCTTAAATCTTCGTATTGGCTGAATAATATAGTCTATAGATGTGGAAAGACTCTTTTTGTTTGATTTTTTATTAAATACAACAAACAACAAACTATCCTTTGTTTATCTTTAGAGTGTTATAATTATTATCTAGATATAATATTATATCATCTATAACTGTAACTTGTATTGACGTGTATAGCCTTTGTAAAGCCCTTGAGGCAAACAATTGGAAATAAATAATAATAATAATAATAATAATAATAGTAAAATCAGTTAAAGTATGTAATGAATAGCCTTTTTCAGCATTCTGTAGAGTGATTCCTAATGTAAACGAAACATTTTTTTTTTTATTTAGATCCAGCTTTAGTTAGAAATTTCTCGTTTCTGAATTTTATTTTAATCAAATTGGCTATGAAATTTAAATAATTTGATAATCGATGAATTGGATGTCGTATAAGGTATATTTCATCATTAGGCCATTCATCAACTTCTGCAACAAGAATACTAATACAATGTTAAAATGTTTTAGAAGCAACTTATTGTATTGTAGACTTTTACTTATTCGCTCATGGTAATACATTTTGTAGCTTAAAAGTAAAGTATGCTTAAATATGGTGGTAAAATAAAAAAATATGAGACGACATTGATCGAACTAAGATCAAACTAACCTGTTGCGACAGACGATTCTGGGACTATATAAAACATTCGTCGTACCAATACTATATATCGCCTTTGATGCATGGACACTGTCCAAATCTGACGAAGCTCTCTTATCCCCGTTCGAGAGGAAGATACTCAGGATTATTTGTAAAACGTCTTCGAAATGACTTAGTGTACAACAATTTCTTTCAAATCTATTTGATGGTGTTCCCATAGTTCACTTCTACATTGGGTGGTTTAATTCTTTCTTGAAATATGGTTCTTGAAAATATCATTTATTTTAACACCCAAATATTTCAATTCTATGAGAACACCTATCTGTTGGGAAGATTTCTTCAAATGCAATACTAAAAAAAAAATAAACAAAATATTTACAGCAAAAAAACCAACATGGCAATCATTCTGCGCAAAACATGTTTTCTCTTTCTAGAAAACAGATATCTTATCAACACACGCATCTTGTCGCGTCTAATGAAAACACCTTGCAGCATAGCTTTCGATGAAACGCGAAACAAGCAACCTCCGTGACTCTACCAGCACCCATTTTTCCAACCCATCACATTCTTCACGCATAGGTTCGGTTGCGGTCACGGCGGAACAGTGTATCGCAAAATTGGGTCAATATTGACCAGTTTACCTAACGAAATCCTCTCCGCGTATCGACACGGGCGCTGCGCTATGTTTCGGTAGGAACAGAACTTCGCTATCGGTTGGTTTTGACATTACCGTACCGCGAACGACACTTTGGCATCCGCGGGTGATGATTTTTTGCAGCTAAACCGTGTTTGGGTACGAGGTTGGGGAGTTGGAAAAAGTGTGAGTAGTGTGACCTCCGCAAGTGTTTTTTTTTGTCTGCTGCGTTGTGAGTGTGCGTGTGTGTGTCATGATGTCATTAGGTTGCGATTTGGCGCTAGCGCGGTCGTGTATTGACCGCTTGCCAATATTTAGGGCCGGTCAATATTGGTGTGCCAGATGAATAGCTTCAATTTTGTTTAGTTTATTTGTGCACAGCGAAAAGGTGGTGGGACCTGGGTGTCAAGAATTTGGAGACGTTTGCACAGCGTCTTGAGATAAGCGCATGAGTGCGTTCTCCGCGTGCGGAATCATGAAATTGAGAAATTATTTACTTTCTTCAAGGGTCATTCGAACAATCACCATCACGATGTGAGTAACGCATACACATACGTGATGTGACGACCCAAGAACGACGATAATCTCCGCTGCTGAAAATCGAGAGTGGAAAAGGAAACTGGCTCAAAGCTCAATGGAAACGCACCTTGCCGTGCCAAATGCGACTGGCGCGCGACCGATCACGCACCAACACCACCACCACCACCAGCACCACAGCAGCGGCAGCACGCCACCGTCACCGATTATCCCAACCGTTGATCTGAGGGCGCAGACGCGCGAACCGGCGAACTGGACCACTGCGGCTGGCAAAGAAGGTGGCAAAGGAAACGCCGCGGAGAATAAAGCGCATAGAACGCGGAACGGAACGGAACCGGCAGGCGACCAGGGGGGGTGAGGGAACGCAGCAAAAGTATATCTCTTTATTCAAATTTAAATTATACACAAATTTCAAGATTACACGCCGTATAATAAGCAATCAGCGCCTGCGTGAATAAATTAAATACTATTTACCATAATTAAGTTCGTACAGATCGGTTTTCTTCTTCGGTCCGGTGGCCCGGACGCCCCGGACGGGGTGGTTTGTGGTTTGTGGTGAACCCGAGGCGACGGTTCGGGTACCCAACCGACCCCACCCGGCCGTTCGGGAGGCTGCAGACATGCTGGAGTCTGTGTGTGTGTGTGCGCTTTTTTCTGTTCCGTTTTTCCAGTCCTCCTGCGCACGGTGCGTTCCGCACGCGATCGCGCCACCGTCGGTGATCGGTTCGATTGAAATGAATGCCACAGTTATGTGCTGTGATTGTGACGATTTGTTTGTGGCAGTTAAATAAACCACCGGCCGGTGGGGGTAGTATTGGGCCGCAAAAATGATGTTAGTGTCGGGATGTTTTTTTTTTCTCTCTTCATTTTTTGAGTTATGCAATTTATTTATAAGCGTAAACACGAGCGTTTTAACGGAAGGATGTTGAAGATGGAAGACAGGCTGTGCAACGCGGTTGGTAAACATCGCGGAATGCAAATGTAACGAGACTGTTTAGAGTCGCCACTCTCGTTTCTTCCGCCGAAGCCCACTTGTCTGGCGTGTGTGTGTGGCGCCTGATTCGTGTCAGGCCTTCGGTGGAAGAGTGTTTGACGTTTGACAGCGGCGTTCGACCCGAACCGGCAGTAGGCCACGGGTGGGATTAGTTTGACGGGGTCGTTAATCTTCGCGCGATCGTGAGCTGTGAGCTGTGTTTTGGAATTGAATATTCAAATCCTTATCGATCGCGGTGCTGCACACCACGAACGCTACCAATGTTCTCGTTGCCTTCGGGGACATTTTCGGACGTGATCGACTGGGAGATTTCACCCCCGGTTGTGACATTTTAAACCGGTGTCAATTTGTTCACGGTACGTCAACACGCGATCCACGCGTCCGTCTTCTCCCGGCGGTAGGCTTCCGCGGTGCGTTCGATTGGCGTTCGACGGCATAGCCGTGGTCTAGGCCGACTCCACGTCAAACCTCGATGCATAATTATTGGCGCGCAAAAGCTCGCGCACAAATAGAAAAGAGCGCAACGAAAACAGAGGGCCGGGAGCTGAGAGAGAGAGAAAAAAAACATCAAAACACACACGCGCGGACGCGCACATGCTTAAAGCAAAGCGGCCTAATAAATGGCTTATATTAACGGACCATTTAACGAAGGCGGGTTCGCCTCTCCGGCTCGGGTGTCGCTCCGTCTCGGGCGGGCCGTCTCGATCCGGTGTAGCTGGAACCGTTTCGTTATGCAATTATTTAAATTTGTCACGTGCTCGAGCTGATTAAAAGGTGTGAATGCTTCCGAATGGGGTGGAGGGGGATGGTGGGGAGCGCGCCGCCACTTTGGAATGGATTTAATTAGGGTTTAGGGTTGGTGATTTCGAGAGATCGCGAAAACGATCTTTCGATTCTGGGTTTGTTTGTTTGCGCCGGGGAAGGAATTATTCAATAGGCGTTAATAGGGCGCATTTTCTGCGTGCGGTGCTAATTGGTGTATGATTTCTATTTCTCAATCGGAGATCTGTGGTCTAGTCGGTGTACAAGATGCGTATATGCATGCTGAGGTGAATCATGCGCTTAAATACGTAGCCGTGGAGGGTTTCGAGCTAAGTGTAACGTCAGTTTTTGAAGGAACAGAATTTAAAGAGCGATGGACGATCGATGAACGTTGAAAAACGTGTTGAAGTGAAGGGACTGTGTGATACACAGGAAGCCAAAAGATAAAGTGCAATGTTCACAATCTTTAACTTTGATAAGATTAATCCTTCTTGATCTTCTTTGGCGTCCACCATAGTCGGTTAGTCACTTTTTCCTAAGGGAGATTGTGGTGAGATTGTGGTATCGTCCTGTCAAGTGAAGGCGTCACTACAGTCCCGGAGCCGCTCATAATTTTATCGGGTCACCGTTGGTATAGTTCAAAAATCATGGATACTTCTGAAAATAGTTATACCTCTGTTTAGTTTTTCCGACTTCTTCCTCAAAAACTGTCTCTTACCATCTTTTTTTGTTGCTTACAACGGAGATTCTATTGAAAAGAAAACTCAAAAGGCAATAATGAAATAAGGAAGAGTAAAAGGTTAATATCGATTTTGGAATAGTTTTAGAACATAAAAGCTTGATTTCATGTTAATCCGTAAGTTAAAGGCGATAATGATCTTACTGGATCAAAGTAACCCATCACGATACACAAGACGTAAACGAAATTGTTGAACGTTACTGCTCTTTCGGATCGATTACATATTTTTAGTTTGTTTTAGTTTATATTATCAGAAAAGAAACTGATACTGAAGGCATGCCTTTATTCACGGTTATGAGGCTAAAATTTCAATCCGTTGAAACCTGTTGTCTGCTGAATCTTAATACAATACTTAGAGTATTTCTTTTTTAATATAATCTCTTGATCAACAGAATCTTCTGGATCATGGAATCTGTTCATATTTCACGAAACCCTTCTAGGTTAAAAATGATTTTTTAACAAAATTTCCCTAAAATTCCAATGGAATAATGATATTTCTTCACTAATTAGCTTACAATAAACTTGTAAAAGAAGTAAATATCGTATGCGTGTTGGAAAACCTCTTTAAGATATCTAGGATTGCTATCCTATGACGATTTTGTTTTTGAATATTGTACGTTGATAACCAGTCAAATACAAATTTAATTGAATTATAGCGACAAAATGAATAACAATGTGAAACTGTTTGATAAATGTTGGTTAAAGATATGGATAGTTTTTAATTCTTTGAAATAGAGTTACATCACATTTGCGTATTTGGAATACAACCGAATATTATACTGTTTGGATAGCCGCGGGACACCAACGCATAAATAAAAGTTATATGCAGAGCAATAATTGATAATACGCACACTCTGTGCCCAGCGGCTTCATAGCAGTTTATCAAGCCGATTTTTCAAGTATAAAGGATTTCATCAAGCTATTTTCTCACTTTCATTGGTGGTTGTAAAAGCATAATCAGATTCTTTACACATTCCCCGAAAGAAATCCAAATCCCAATCATAGATTTTGTTTAATATCTAGAGAGTCTGTCCTATTCCATGCTATTCATTGTAACAGCTGCATCAACCGTAACTTTCCACCACGCAATTCAAAGGATTTCAAACAGCCGTAACGAAACACACCGACCTGACACTTGCTAAACGCTCGTAATTAAATTATTGCTCTCCACCGGCGTCCAGTTAACCCTTCCGTCTGGCGCAGGTCAGTATTTACAACGCCCTTGTTCTTTTTCGTAATCTTTTTGTCGCCACCAGTCAAGCCGGCTCCTAAGAGCGAAAGAAGCGAAAGGGAGCGAAAAGAACAAAAAAAAGAAAAGAAAAATCAGTATCAATGGTGTAAATGCTGTTTTTGCTTTCGGTCCTGCCAACAGAAAGAGCCTGCAAAAATAAAAAATGTAAATCGCATCGCAAAACCATAAATTATAAAACCGAATTGCACTGGCGTGCTGAAAGACATGGCGCAACGCAACGCAATGGCGCAACAGGAAGGCCGCTCGTGGCGGGCCGGGAAAGGTGCAGGTGGACGAATTCCAGACGGCCGTCTGCAAAAATATGAGCCAACATAAACCAGCCGGGCTGGGCGCTGGTGGAGTGTAAAACACACCGTCGGTCGTCTGCCTCGGTTCGAGTTCCGGACGAAATTTATGCCAAATAAACAATCGCCAGCCGGTCACACCTTCGCGCGGGCTCGCTTTTCGTCGGTTCTTCGGCTGCACCGCCGCAGGGATAAGTCTTTGTTGCGATTTAATTCCAGTGTTTCGAGGGTGTACGCGGCTGTGCTTGGTGACAGATATGGGAGTGAGAGTTTTGTGGAGAACGAAAAAAAACTCTCTTTTTCGTCACACTTTACAAGAACATTTCTTCGCTAGATCTCGTTCGCCGCAAACTAGATCCATCTCGAGCCAGCCTCCTTCGATCGTCTCGCACTAACTCGTTTCTGGGCTGCTTTATAGTCCCTTAACGCCTCACAATCACAACACATTCCTCGTTCCCCGGCCGCGGTAAACGATGATACCAGCCGTACATGCCTGCAAAACATGTCCACGGCTAGCTAATCAATTTCCCGCCACACTTCCTTTTAAGTCCCGTGTCCGTCGCCGGGTCGCCGGCCCTCCCGGGGGCCCCCAGCCGGGGCCGATTTGAAACCAGCTCCGGAGGCTCCGAACGACTTCGGGCCGGTGACTTCATCATTCAGCAAGTGACGAGCCACGAGGACGATGGCGGAGACGACGGCGACGACGATGGGGACGCTCGATGGCTGGCTCGATTCGGTTTCGCATGTTAATTGCCCGTAAGACGGCGATCAATTTATTGCTGCACAAATTATCCATCCCTGCGGAGTGCTGGAATGTACGGGTGCGTACGGTGGTGTTCGGCCGCAAACCGTTCGCCGAGGCTTCTGTTTTTACTTCTGTTCCAGTTGGAGATGGCTATTGAGGACGGTGGTGGGAGATGGGCCCCGAGTGGGCCGACCATGAATGGACCACGCCGAGTGGCCGCCGCTCCGGTGCTCGTGATGGAAAGTGATTGTATTTATTGATCATCAAGATATCATGAGATAATTACGCGCACTTACCGGGGCCGGCTACTGCACCGCGCCATGATTGCGGTTTCGCTCGTTCCGGGATGGTACGACGGTATGACTTATGGGGCCATTCGAAGATGGGTGCAAAAAATGTCATCAGCTTCGGCGAACGATGCCGATGGCGCTTGCGGTTGGATCGGTGGATCGGTTGTTTGCAGGATGTTTTCTGCTGGCCTTCTTTTGTATTGTGTTCGTCTTTCTTGATGTTTCACTTTTTAGGACCGGCGAGATTGGTTCTTCTTGGGAATGTGTTCTCCTTAGAATCAGGATGGGGAGATGGAATAGGAAAGTACATTCCAATCACCTTGCATGGGACAAGATCACCATACGGTAGTGTTTCTTCAGACGCTAGTTGCTCCATGTGACACATATTTAATTCTTTTATTACTATGACAATAATCTAAGCGAAATGTTAACGAAAAACACGCTACCTTGCATGCCTCTTCTGGCTATGACAATTGTTTAGACATATCGAGGATGGATGATGAATTATGGAACTCTTTTTTATATTTAATGTAAGCTACACGTGTCGCGATCACACGTGCGGTATTTTTCCAAACGACTCAGCATAAAAAATCACAAACTACCCTCAAAGGCACACGTGTACAGAGTCCTTCAAGTTGTGAATAAAAATTGCACATTGAAAATGCGTTTGCCGGGTTGGAACGATGAATTGTCATTAATAATTAAAAGAATTGGCTTCAGAGCGGCAAGTTTGTGTTGCGAGTCGTAGTATAAAATCCGCATTGCAGAAAAAAACGCCACTAGGTTAGAGAAACATGAGCGAGGCATGCTTGGTCGGTCGGCTGGTGTTTTCAGTTTAAAATCGTTCGATTGAAATTCTTATCATCACGCAGAGTTTTATTTCAGTTTCATCATTGAAAAACAAGAGAACGCTTTAGAACGTTTTAATGAACAAGATACAGGATTTTCATCCATTCTTGCACAGATCCCAAAGATAGATGAAATTGTCCCACTCAATGATGAAATCTTGCCAACCATTCTTCAAGTGGTTATTATGTGTAGTTCAAAGATTGACCTCGACCAAATCGATATAATTGCGTCATTGGAAGTATGCAACCTGACATGTTAAACGCAGTGGGGAAGCCCTGTGTGGGAAATGTCATTTAATGAATGAGTGGAAGGATTTCATCATTGAGTGGGACGATTTAATCTAACTGTGGGAACTGTTCAACAATGGATGAAAAATCCATTATCCATCCAATTCAAATATTCAAGATCATATTCCTAAAGTCAGACGTTAGAGAGGAAAACCTTTTCGATAAAAAGGTCTGTTACTCCGTCAGTTACGGTAGAAAGTATTTACTTAAAGTAAGTAATTGGACAATGAGTTTAAATAAAATAAATAAATAAATAAATAAATAAATAAATAGTATGAACTTTATATTTTGATAAATACATAATATATTCTGCCTTTTGAAGAGCATTTATCAAACTTCAAATCGTATGTCAGTTACGTCGAAGATATAGGCTAAGAATTTAAATAAGTTAAAGAATAGCATGATTTTCAAAACATTCTGCTGTTTAATTTTGACCATCTTAGGGGGATAAGTCAAATGAACACAGCATCTTAAACATTTTAGATACTTTCATTATACTACTCTTTTTATAATATTGAAATGATTTTGAGCTTTTAAACACTTGAATACTTTACACCAATATGTTTTTCGTTGCGTAATATGTTTTGCCTTGCAGTATCGTCTTATGTTTCGAAAAGGGCACTCATTTTCTTTGAAAACGCGTCGATCACCGCAATAAAGTGTTACATTTTGTAAACCTTTTTTTTTGCTGCCCTTCTGGCCCATTACCGCACCGCTTGTTTGTCAACGGTTCTGCGGGCAAAACCTGTCCGTTCTGTGCGTCGGTTTGCGCACGCGTACACGCTCCTACCTTGGCGTATCTCGTTGCCAATCGATTAGCCGCCGTAATTAGATGAAAAGATATTTCTTGATGAGTTCCATGCGGCGGCTATCCACTAAACCGGCGTCTGCACGGGGTTTCGCCGTGCGAGAGCCGGCGACCCATTGATAATCGAATGTGATCGAACGACGGGCAAGCAGCGGCACCGGCAGATCACTGCCAGGGCATTTCCTTTCCCTTTTTTTTTGTCGTACCCGTGCGATGGATGTGTGTGTGCGTGCGCCACATTGTTGAAATAATGTGTGTTTTTTCTTTATAACAGCGGCCAGCTTCCACCCGAAGTGGGTTAGCAGGTTTGCACTGTGGAGGGTATTTTTCGAGGGGCCGCGTACTCTCCACGTGCTCCTCCAGAACGCCAGGGCCGGTGACGCAACGTGGCAAAATTGTCGTGTTAACAATTTGTCTAATTGATGGCAGCCATGGTGGGCTGAGGGGACGCTGTTGCGCAAAACGCTTCGCTTTGTTACGTCGCCGCGCGTCATTTACGCGCAATTTCCAGTGCAAGTGTCATGGAAAAATTCTGGCAGAAAATGCCACGGAGCTTGCG
The DNA here is from genome assembly GCA_000349145.1 of Anopheles dirus. Taxonomy (NCBI): domain Eukaryota; kingdom Metazoa; phylum Arthropoda; class Insecta; order Diptera; family Culicidae; genus Anopheles; species Anopheles dirus. Next base: position 4,489,887 of record KB672791.1, on the reverse strand, counting down.
GGGAACTAGCTGGATACTTATTGTTCCATTAAAAACATTTGCTGGCAGGTGCTAATTCGATAACAAAAAAACATATCGGGAAATCCAACCTACATCTGATGATACACAACTACAAAATGGTTTCGACTGTTGAAATGACAGTCAGGAATATTGTAGTAAGCATTGCGTAGCCGCTTTTGAGTGGGCAGGACGTTCCTACCTCTGTTCTTGAACGATTATTTATAGCCAACTGCCTCTAACCCACCCAACACAATGAGGAATTCAACTCACCACCCCTGCGAATGACATAAACTGCTGGAGATCGTGCGTTAGTTCTTAATCCACCCGGAGATCGCGTTGGAGGCTGCGCGGTTGGGTTACATAAGACTGTTCGCCCTTTCTGGCTCGCAAGATTTATTGACGGCAAATCGATCGGTCGCCTATCGACGGCCCATTGAAAGCCTCACCAAATCTTGCGCCTTGTTCGATGATGCGTTTTGCTGTGGTAATCTTCACTGATGCGTGCTCCAATGCGCTACGCTACCTCAGCGCGATCCAATCCGTCCCGCACTCACGTCCACAGCTGATAAGCCCCTATCGATCGTGATTGATTGATTGCTGTCATTACGCGCGGTAGCGTTTGTTGGCGAAAAATTGTCCCCCATGAAGTGGTCTGTGTGATGCGACAAATAAATTTGCAATGACGCTTCGCAGCTTCAAATCCGATGGCGATTTAGCAAATCTGTACGACTTGCTCGCGTGTCGCACGATCGGAAAGCGGTCGAGGAAACGGTTGAGATAACTGTTTAATTGACTGTGATAAATGGTGTTCGGTATGTGGTGAGCATGTTCACCGATGATCGCGCTAGTGAAAATTGAGCAATACGTGCAGGAATTGAAAGGTTTTCCTTGTTGAAACCACTCACTCCAGAGCGCTGTAGGAAGTCTTCAAGTCTTGGTGATCGTTTCCGCGTGAAACAATGTCCAACTCGGCGGCGTAATCTTTCCCAAGCGCTGTTGGACACTTCATGCCCAACAAACCAAGTATGTTTGCGTTTGTCACTGGAGCAATAAATTTAGCTGCATGGTGCTAAAAGAAGAAGCAACGAACCGCCTGACAAGAGTGCATCCCTTCACCAGTGACACGCTGTCTAGCCCGGCTTCTGGGCAGCTCGGGAAGCAGAATCCCAACGTCAACGAACCCGCGCCTCCCCATTTCGGCAGGTGTTAATTGCTCGAACAAATTTGAGCATCCATTTCTTACCCAATTTCGAGGGAATTCTCACCGGCTGCCCTTTCCCGGGGCGAACAATTCATTAGCATCGGGTGACGAACGGACAAGTGTAGTTTTACGATCGCAGGCCTTATCGCGAGAGAAAATCAGTTCTTGTGTGTGTTTTCACGAACCCTTCTGAAGAGGCACAACAAACGGTCGCGAGATGCAACAATGGACAAGGATCTACGGCTGCCACAGGTAGCCGGTTCCGAGTGCGGTTCCAAGGGTAGTTTATCATCCGTTCTTGGCAGTCACTCTTTCCGATTTTGGTGAGGTTCCGAACTCATCTCGGGGTGTTTGTTTTTGCTGTTTGAAATAAATCAAAACGATGCGGCTTTTCCCGCCGGTGTGTCCCGTTAGGTTCTGTAACGAATCTCGCTGGGTTGTAAATCAGAAATGAGCAATAAATAATTCGAATGTTTCCGGGACGCTCCATTCCAGGAAGATCAGACCATTGCTTCAGATGTGTAATGAAAGTTTTGATTTCAAAGCGAACGGATTGAAACTGGAAGCTCAATGTCATCGTGCTAGCTTAGAATGATAGCGCCCGCAAGCAGTTGCGCGGTGGCATTGCGCAGGTTTTACTACGTGGATATCCTTGAACCGCTCGTTCGGAGTATCGGACGGATCTTCCAACGCCACTCGATCATCACCGGCCGTCATACGTTTGATCACGAGCGTGCCTAGAAGATATCTTGATTTTCCCGTCGCCAGTGTTTATCGCAATTGCATTCCTCGCACACAAACACTCGGCCTGCTGCGATCGCTATGCGCCTGGACACGAGCCGTGATCCACCGACAAGTGATTCGTTGGTACAGCTGGGGTAATAATAAAAGCAAGATCGTGTTTTCCATGACATTTCATGATTTTCATTTTTTTTTGCAGAGATTCGAAAATCTTTAGGCTTAAGAATAATATGCACTAGTTCTTTGATCTGTATCTAGGATGATTAAAAACTATTTCTTTTGAGCTAGATTTAATTTAATTCACGTTTAAAGCAGTCAAGAATAATTATGTTCAAAATTATGGTTCAGGCGAATACAAGAAGTTTAAGTCTAATGTTGCACTTATTCCCTTCCGAAGTGAGCAATGCAGTAACGTTTTAATTTTTTAATACACTCATCGATTTAGCTTACTTAGCAATTTAAAAGCTTATTACTAACGTCTAAAATTAAAAATTAATCACATGGAATTTACGAAAAAAGCTAGAAAACCCAAAGTTTAAGAAAATAACATAACATTACTAACAACATTACTTGGTAACATTACACATTACATTACATTAGTAATAACATTACTTTACAAATCGATATTTCACGGGAAAAAATAAGCGAAATTATGGCATTATATTCGCATTTTGCATTGGTTTGTAGCTAAAAGTTGGGAGATTGAACTGTATCTATTTAATAACATAGTAAGATCGATGGAAACAAATGTCTTAAAACAATGTTTGAGAAGTACGTGCTACTGCTATTCTTCTGTCGCTGACTGTAGGTTTCCGTGTGGGAAGTCACTCCAGCCTGCTTGAGGCGAGAAGGTTAGGATTAGAGTTGAAAGTGACTTTGCAATTGCAGCGACCGGACGGACGGACGGACGGCACGACGGTCATTACGGGTGACCCGTTCCTTCCTTCCGCTGGCCACCCGTCAACCAACGGGTGCAATAGGTGTAAATGAGCTAAATATAGACCAAAACAAGCGTCGCGACGGAACGAACGGTACCCACACGGTGCAGTTGTGTTGTGTAAGCGCGAGCCGAACCCAGCGGCTCCCGTTTAGTAGCAGCCGTGGGCACGGAGGGCATAATATGGGGCGGGGATGCACTGACGTCAATGGAGCAAACCTGGAGGTCCATGGTGGCAGAGGTCTCACCACTCGTCGTTTGATCCCTCCGTGGGAAGGGTGGGATTTTATTGGTTGCGTTCGATGTCGAAGCTTATCGAAAGTGTCGATGGGGTTCCAGATCCCACGATCCTCTTGAAAGCGATCTGTTTTCTCTGTGAACTTCAAACTGTAGGGTTACATTCAGCATTCCGTGGTGAAATAAAGAAGGAACTAAACTTTATCACACTCAACGAAATAAGAAAAAAGGTTTCACCGTTCTCCTCAAACGTCCTCTTGAGCACGTCCTCCTCCTCGCGATCGGTACAGACCTCCCCGATCTCTAAAAGCAAACGTGTGTTTGAGAGCGGGGACTTCCAGTCAACCGTCCGTCTGTCCGGCCGTCCGTGGCCGATCTCAGTGCTTTTTTCTAGGCGAACCACATTTTTCGAATTTCACAATCTCATATATTTTATAGGCTCAGCGGTTGATATCGAACCTCCTTTGGTGGCGACCCCTTCTAGGCCACCTGTACCCGCTACCGGGCTAGCGAGATAAAAACGCTTGTAGAAGGGTTCCAGATTGGACAGTGGGTTTTTGTTTGAAAACTGCAGCACATGCTGAAAAATCATAACTTTATACTAATATTTGAACAACTGCATCGATGCTTTTCGCTTGATTAAGCTGACTGAGTACACATGCTTTGCCAGTTTCCTTTCGTTTTTGGATGCATATTACACGTAAAACTCCCATTGTTCCAATGCAAAAAAGCACGAATGTACAATAATGCTCGTTCGGCCGCGACGGCACGATGTGCGGGGTTCAATACGACTCGCAGGAGGACGCCACGATAACAAACGCTCGCAGCGGTCGGGCCAGCATCCACCTGTTGTGTGTGTCACCCGTGTCGATGCAGCCGGTGCTCGTGTCGACCGGGCGCGCATTAGACACCATAAATATCGAGTTTCCGCGCTGGCTGGTCAACACACACACACACACACACACAGCACGCTTGATGCAGATGCAGCGACGTCGTCATTAGCATCGCGCGGCCTAACACGACCAGCCTGATGTTGCGCCCAGCGGACACACCGGGATGTCATCCGTGCCGCCGAGTGACATTCGCGACATGGAGCAGTGCTGCGAGGCACCAACGGCAACAGCAGACGGAAAGAAGCAAACCGGTCACCGGCGGTGGAGGATTTCGGTCCGTCACCGGTCTCGCGGGTGTGATTTACGAAAAACGAAACATTCGTACCGGTCGTGCTTGTGGGGCAACACGATGTTCGGATGCTTGTTGCACGTTGCCATTTCAAATGCCGTTGGCTGGAAAGCCGTTCGATCTTCATGTGATTCGCGGTGAGATTGAGAAAAAAATTGGAAGGTGTTTTTGGCGTGCGATCAAGCAGTGCAACACGCCGGAGCGAGCATGCGGTAGAAGAATGGGCATTAATCAAACAATCGATGGGATAAGTAAAGGAGGAAGTTGAGACAAAACGAGACCATATTGGAAAGTCATGTTTACCGACCACGATTTGGTCCAGAAATAGTTTGATATTGAAACAACAACCATAGCTCTTGATAAGCTGGTGAGCGGGTATAATCGTATTCAGATTTTAACACAGTTTTATCTTCAACGTCAATACTAAAACAACAAATCACAATGATGCTTTTCAACAGAATAGGTATGGATCAATCTGTCAAATCGCGAAGAGATTTGGAATCTGGACCAAAAGAAATAGAGGAAATATGAGAAGACATTCATAAATAAACTTGGAGGCAAGTCTTAAAATACAAAAACTTATAATTATCACAACCTACAATCTTAGAAACATCGCTATTAACCGTTGTGCTGAATCAGACACAGTCCATTAAATTGATCCGATTAGCTCCTTTATTTTTGGTACTCCCGAGATACCATTTCTGCTAATTGTTGTTAAAAATAGATTATATAATTCGAAAACTCGAAAACTCGACAAGAATTCGAAAAAAAAAAGAATTTTGAACATAAATATATAAAAGTAGTTGAAATTTATCTAGTTTGTTCATTCGTTTATTTAAATTATTAATTTATTTTGGTTTTTTATATCTTGGAACTAAGTTGGTTGTATTACCCCTTTTCATGAATTTTCGATTGTATATGCGTCTTTACTTCTTGAAATACTGTAATGTTCATAAAGATCTAAGCTTGTGATAAGTAAAGGATATATACATTTAGTTACTATATTTTTAATGTTTTAAAATTACTATGAAAATGTTTTATTACATATGCGATCAAATTGTGCCAAAGGTATGATAAGTTTTTAATTATTTTCATATACAAATAGACAAACCAATGTCCGAAAGAAAAGAAACAAACATCAAAGCTATCCTCCCACTGTTCGTCTTCTTTTTGATTTATACCCTTTTGATGCCTTGAAGGCAGCCCATTGCCCTAAGAAATCCTTTACTTCTAGCTGCTAATTCGTGCGCTAAATGGTTTATTGTTTGATGAGAAACTGCGCCGCGAACTCGTCGCTCATATTTCGCTTTCGTTGTTCCTGCTGATGGGTCGCTAGCTGTGGAGATTTCCTCCAATAAAACGCAAACGAGCGCCGTCGTCGTGGTCAGCCGTGGACGGCGGATTTTTTGGCGACGCCACTCCAAACCCACACGAGAGTCTCCAGGCACGTTTTCCAGTGGCTGTACAATGAATTTAGCGTTCCGAGGGGCAGCGAAACAGCGGCCACTGTGCTCTGCTTAGAACAATGCGCATTATTCGGCCGCTCAAAATACTCTCACATTAATAACGGGCGCAATGAATCAGACGCGCGTCACAAGCGCGCACATTGTTTCCGAAGGGAGGCCCGGAAGTTTGTGCGCCCCTCCTGCCACCCAATGCGGTCTGGGCGATAGTGAGACTACCGCACCCTTCTTCTTCTTCTCCTCTCGCCCGTCTCCTAATGAACACCCCCTAGCAGCTCGCGCTAGACCGTTTGCTAATTGCGCCGTTCGAGATTCCGCCCGAGGCTAGGCGAGTTATGTGTGTCACCGGCTGCCCAGCCCTTGTCCGGCCAGCCTGAGCCAGCCGGCCGGATCGATCCAGCGGGGTGCGCAAACTTGTCCCAACATCCGGTAGCACTTACGCCTGATCGCCCATCGATCATTGTCTCCGGCGCATGATCGTCGTCTGCGCGTACAAGGTCGGCGGACCGGCTTGCCGGCGCTTGGTGCGAATGACAAAATAATAATTGAACAGGCACGAGGGACGCTCCGGGAGAAGCTAGCGGCGTCCACTCCACTCCAGACAACCAGACGATCGGTGTATTGCGATCGCACGAGATGAGATGTGGCAACCGAGATACGCAGAGCAAGTGTCCATCGTCGTCGGTCGCTGTCGGGACGAACCGGGACACCGCCGTGAATGATTGCATCAGCTACGGTGCGTGGAGACCGGCGGATTAAACCACCAACGTGCGAAGAGCAGTGGATCGCATCGCTTCCTATCACTCGGTGACAACACACACTCCCGGGGATCCGGATGGGCCGGAAAAGTAAAGTGCAATTTGGTGCAGTCAGCAGCGCCGTTTGCCGTTGTCACCGAAGGGGGCTGCTCGGGCTTTATTATAATTAGCGCAATAAATAACAGCGGTTATAATAACCATTATGATAATGGCAATCAAGGGGCAATCATAATCATTAAGATGAACATTTTTACGGCAGTATATATATATCCTAGATCCTGCGTCCGCCGGCAGCAGGAAGGGCAGAAACATTGTCTCCGCCGTGAAGAACTACAGGAGCACGAGGTTCACACGAGAATATGGTTTCAACACTTTAACGAGTTTATTGTTTGACGGGCACTTTTGGGAATTTGGTGTTTTGTGTCACAAACTGTTCGAGATTTGCAACGAAAAAGGTGTTGACAGACTCTTGGTAACTTGTTTGGTGCACATGAGAGCAACCTGCGATGCAGTTGTCTTTTTGAAAGCTTAAGCAGATAGCGAGCAATATTATTGACATGAATGGCGGAGTTTTTTTATTGGACTAACTAAATAAAACACTCCTACATTATCCAGCTGTTCCCGACACCACTTCATCACCACTTCGCCACCTGCCTGACAGGAATGTGGGACTTGCTGCTGCTGACCTTGAAGCAGCCAAGACACAAACGCACAGTTCATTCCATTCGAATGAAAAAATAAATAAACTGATCGAGTACCATCATCATCAACATCACCATCATCATGGTTCTGTCACCGTGGCAGAAAATATTACTTCCGACGCACACACACACGCGCGCGCGCGCACGAGGATCGTCTGGTCGCAGAGCATCTGAAACAAAAACCGACAAAACGGGCTAAAGAACGATAGCGAAAAGGCACCAACGCCGAGCAACGCGGCTCCATTTTCGGTGGTGGTGGCGGGTGGCGTTGACAAAAAGTGAAGCGTCGGAATGAAACAAAAAGGCAAACGTCCGGTGACCTGCAATAAAATTGATACGAACCGAAAAAACGAAAACTGTGTTCCGAGCCGGATGAAATGAGACAGGTCGGAAACATGGTTGGGAAAGATGCGTGCATGTCATTGCGGTACGAAACCGGAAAAGCAGAAAACGACCGATGCGTATTTGGAGGAAGAAAGAAAGAAACAACGCGCACACTTTTCGCTACGGGTGACATGTGGGTACCTTCGTGTTTGTTTAAGGTCTGATGGGTTAGCCTGGTTGCGTCAGAAGTTTTGCATGGGCGTTTTATTAAAATATGAGCTTTTGAAGTGTAGTTTCGTTTTACTTTTTTAAATATTCCCCCGCGAAGGTAAAAAGTTACATTGAAACTCAAGCATGGCTAAAGGTGTTCATTCGAACAAAGGAAATAATAAGACATGTGTATTTTTCACTTTTTTTCCTAGTGTTGATTCGCTTAGATTTCTAAACAAAAAACGGAAATATTCATTCATAATATACTGGCACCATGAGCTTTACTCTAGCCTCTAGTTATTTATAACACCCTTTTGCTCGAAAATCATCCGGAACTTATCGATCCGGAACTTAATCAAATAATTGAATAATAAATTGTTATCTGCTCATGAAGTATTTTAAAGAAAAGTTCTAAACAAATCGACATATTACATTCCACGAAGACTCTAAAACTTCAATATAATTCAACTTTCTACTTTCTACTGTAAAACTGTAAGTCCTTATTGTTGTCCCAATATAATCATTAACAGTTGCTAGTCATCCTGATTATTCAATATTTAACACAGTCACGGTGAATAGCAGATATAAATTCTAAAGGTTTTGAGCATGTGTAAGATTGTATTACTTAACTGGATATTTCGGATTATTACCTTCACTTCGGGCTTAACACACTCGAAACCATGTGTTGAGTATCGATCACCTACGAAACGGAAGCGAAAAGACGGTTTTTATTGCTTTTGAAAAACACACAGACCGAAAACCAACCATAAAATGCTTTAACACAATTTATTGCTCGTAACGTATTTTTTTCTCTCTTCCCTGTCGAAGATGGGGGATAAACTACCGATTTGACGACCCAACCGTTCGCGAGGATAACAGATCGCTACGGCAAACCGACTCCTGGCACAGGGGAGAAAACGGTGGAGACGGTCAAAGGATAACATATTTATCACTCCGGCCGACGACATCGGCCACCTTGCACTTTGGTGCGGTCGGTTCGGCAGAGGGACACTTTACGAGACTTCCTATCCACCACGCGACGACCCAGCTGCAGGCCGGAAAAAGGGGTTGTCACAAGGCGGACGGGATTATCGGGCATCCGAGCACCGGCACTGATAAAGCGAGCCGATCTGCCTGCCTTCAACTCTTCAACCGTGTGTCGTGCGGTGTGGGTCCTGCTGCGCATGAAAGGAATACACGCCGTAGGGACGCCGTCGCTCGTGGCGCACTTCTGCTGCTAATCAGCTGTTCAGCTGCGTTGCGTGCACGAGTGCGCTTCCCGTTTCGGTGCGCGTGCCATTCGGAAGGCTTCATGGCTTTTAGCACCGCTAACGAGCATGTCCTTTCGGGTGCCCCTCCGATCGACAGCCGACGATCGTATGCACCTGTCCTGGGCCGAGTGCGCCGCCAACTGCCGCATGCGGCGGATTATTTATGATGAGACACACGCACACAGCGCCACCGCAAACGGGCGTTCATTACTTCCCTGCTGCACCACACAAAACGAAAGACTTTAACGCCCCGTTGCCGGTGCGTTTGGAGACGACGAACCCGCTTTATCCGACGGTTAGGATCGATGCGCGGGATTTTATGGATCGGCCGCGCAGCAGGATCGGTTAACCGGGCACGTTGATACCGCATGATAATTTATGCCTCCCGGGAAGGGGTTTGCGAGCCTTAAACATGCCCCGAGGCGTTTTCGGCGTTAGCGGCCTGCGACGGATGAAAGCAGCGCGCACGAACCCGCGCAATTTTGTTGCTTAATTTACAACCCGCGGGTCTTGACGGGTCCTTAACTCATCATCGCGCGGGTGAATTTATGCTTTTTGGATCGGTTTGAAGGCGCATGGTTTCGATTCAACATTTCGACCGCCGTGCGATCAAAGATAACGCGTTTCCTGCGGGACCGGGCTTGTAACGGGTCATTTTTATGAGTAAGTTACGTTCGCCTTCTCCTCCGATCCTGATGCGCACACATAAAGAAGAGGATTCCCGATGAAGAAAGCACGGTTCAGAACGCAAACAAGCAGCCTACGCTCACACCTTTTACGTACCGGATTAAGCTCCGGTGAACGTGCCGGCATGCAGTAAATATCGCGAAACATCAACAACAATTGCAGTCAGGTGGCGCTTTGCGGGTCAGATTGCACCGTGGGTCACTTGCCTTCTACGGGAGCGCTTTATGGTGGCCGCGCCTGTGTTGGTGGTCCGAGATGGTGCTACCGAGTGGTGATTGTGGATCGCGTTTCACTGAATGGCTTTATTGATGGATATTAAGCGGTGGATAATTGAATCACATTCATGTTAAAATTTACTGTCATTGTGCACCGGAGATCATGGTGATTGAATGAATGATACATAAAGATAATTAATATTACTGCTTCTCAACCTCTTGATTTTTTGTTTTCAAATTAAACGAAATGTTTCAAAAACTAAAAGACATTCGAATGAACACGTACAAACTTAACGACAAACATATGTTTCGAAGATTTATTGCTGCGTTTGAAAAGAACTATTTTGGTCAATAGACATCGTAGCAGCAAAATTTAAATAAAATGTAGCTGATTTTCAACGACAATTCTAAAAATTGTTTGATTTCGGATTGATAAAGAGACCAAGAGCATAAAAAAAATATAAAGTTAGCTTTTTTACGATCATACTAGATATCGTAGCAGCAAAGCTAGCTAAGCTAAAATAAGTCACTACCAATACAAATGTAATATTATTTCAATTGTAAAGCAATTTATGAACAATCATAATTTAACATAATTTATGAAAAATCACAAAAACTTGTTTCTGAAAATGAGATAACATTATTGTTATGAGAATATTGTTAATGTTCGGAAGTTTTATGTTTGAGCATAATAAAACCAAACCATTATGGTAATGAAAAGGAAACAAAACAAATGAAATGCATATAAGAATTAATCAATTATTTTAAATATTTCGTATCCCAAAGAACATTATCTCAAATCGTGCGACTAGTTCCATTTAGGAGAATATTTCTTTTGACAGTAGAACAAGCTATCTTCTTAAACTTTAGTCATGTTTTTTTGTGGTGTCTCATAAGCTATTTCTTTTAGTGTTTTATTTTTTCATATTTTCCTCATATTGAAAAGAAAATTATAAAAAGTTCTTTACATACTCGATGCTGATTGGAATCTGATATTGAATTATATCTGATATTAGAGTATAGAATAGGATAGCTATTTTATGAGAATTGCTTAAGATATGCTTGCTGAAATGCAACAATTTGCTCTGCACCATGGTTTTGTGTGAGAAACTGGTTCCGTCGTGTGCTTGAAACAACGGTAGAATAACAGAACATCAACTCCACTCAGGTGTTTTCCGCTCGATTGCAATCTGTTCACCTTCGAAGCGCACAGCAGAGTTATCAAACAAAGAGCAATAAAAACAGGAAAGAACATCGCACCAAAACCAACACTAACACGACCCTCCCTAACGCTCTTTCGACCAACCTCACCCTGTGTTCGAACGATCGAAAGCCTCTCTCAACAATAGCCATGGCAATCGAACCAACCACGGAAGGGCAAGAAAAGACGCTGAATGTTTATTTTTATCATTCACGCAAGATTGATATTTTTTTTTCTTCCGCCCCATCCCAGCGGGTCGGCGGGTAGAGAATAAAATATGATGCAAGTGCCCGGTGAAAGATGGTGATTCTAGCCAAATAGGAACAGGGGTGTCAAATGTACGATGTTTTCTCTGGCAGGAGAAGATGGATCGATGTGGATCGAAGGAAAGGGCCGATATGCGGGATATCGGCGATCGGGTGAAAGATCGTCAACGATCATCGCTGCAGCGAAAATCGAGTGCGTACCGTCCGCCACTCTGTTTCCGAGAATTATCGCTCCCCTTGTGCGTAGCGTACCATTCATAAAAATCATCTAAAACAACAAACCGCAGAGGATCGTAGCGGGACGAGAATGGAGCACAACGAGAACACACATCGAGAATGGGCAAGATTCACCACAGAAGGACGCCTGAAGCGCCTGAAGCCCACCGTGAATGTGTCAACAGCGCGTACAGCGGTCCCGCATGTAACAGCAGCTAGAATCATGCTTTATCTCGTGAGTAGAAGGAACGGGAGTGATGTGAAAGAAAGTGTGATCGCCACCGATAAGGCGACGACGCTCTGCCGAGCGAGGCAACGCGTCTTCTACCTGCTCACGGACGCTGCGGACCGGAGGGTTCCCGCAGTCCTGGCCGCAGACATCATCATCGCGTTTGATCGGTGGCCACGATTGGTGAGTGGAATAAATTTGTTTTGATTTCAAATGCAAATGACATGCAGCCGCGAACACACCGCCAGGTGCGCCAGGCACCGAGGTGAGATATGAGCGTCGGGCTTCCGTTTTGAGTTCGGGTGACACGATACCGATTTTTTGTTTGTTTTCGTTCGTTCATTCTTTTAATTTGCTCTCGGTAGCCCGAACGTTCAGAACAGAGTGGTGAAACAGAGGAACAAATCTACACTACATCGTCGGACATCATTGCGGGGTACGCTGGTGAAAGTGTGCCCGGGGTACGACAACTGCGACAACAAGTCTAGCAGCTGAATTGGTCCTGAATCTAGCAGCTGAATTGGTTTGGTTCTCTGTTAGTTTCGAAGGGAAGATGCTGTGGTGCAAGGTGTTTTGACAACCAGGTGACAATTAAGTATGTTAATAAGCGGTGAGAGAAAGATGCACGTGGACGGGAAAAGGCTTTTTGGCCTGAATAAATCATTACCCAATTTATTACATTTATTTTTCTCTAAAATCTAACATTTATTTTTATTTATAGCTTGAACTATTTTCAGAAACACCAATGTGTTTAGCTTTTAAATATTTGAAAGACATTTTTAGACGTTATTGTAGTTCAGTTTTCAGTATTTTGGAGAACAGTTTGTGAGCAAATTAAAGTTAAAAAAAATCGAAGCATGATTACACTTTATTAGTTTGAATAGTTTTTACACTTTCTATAAGGGGAGTGTGTTGTGAGTGAGTCTATTGTGGGGGAATTATAATAGGGCTCTGTCTTATATATCCTTGTATTATTGAGAGTCTGTAAAATCTTGAACATTCCTCGCACTTGGCGTGCAATGATCGAATGATCGTTCCTGATATAGGATTAAAAGTACCAATTGTTTTTCCTCGCACTTGGCGTACAATGATCGAATGATCGTTCCGGATATAGGATTAAAAGTATTAAAATAAAAAAGATTGTTTCGGTTTCGGAAACATCTTAAAACTTGAATTTCTTGGAGTATTTTATACCAAATGTAAATAGTCAATACATTTTGAAATGATCCAACGTTCATTTTTTTATCATATATGCCATATGAAAAATAAAAAAAGTGCGTAAAGTACTTAAAGTACTCGACCAGTTATTTTTATTTGTTTAGGGACGAAGACCATTGGCTTTGAAATAGGTGTTTCCATTAGCTTTAAAATTACGTTTCTCATCGTGCTGGCCCGTAACCCCCAGTTCCATCTGGATCCATTCACCATAATCCCTCATTGACACAGTTCGGAGGCTTGTGTTTCCGTCATGTACCACAAAGAAATCTCGCCATAAATCATACGAAATTTACGGCACCGTTGGTTTGTGTCACAGTCGTGTGTTGTTTTTCGTGAAACTTGATCCATTGCCGGCATTGTTTCGGAGTTTTTCTTAAACCTGAAACGAAAATCTTTCTGCCGAAACTACAACGTTCGTTTCACGCGTGGCTTAAATGAGGCGCGCCTTACGCGGTAGGCTTGCAGTGCGAAGTTTTTCCGCTGCGAGAGGTTCATAAATATGGAGCAGCTTTTTGGAACCGGGGTGCATTTGTTTTTCTCCAAAAAGTGACTTCTTTGTTTAATGATGTAGTGTTTTGCTGTGGGAGGCGATTTTTCATCAATGTTTTTCATTATATATAAGTTGTTTTCATTTCATTGTACAAATAAAAATAGTTGATCGCACGGGGCTACACAACATTACTTGGAAACAATCGCTCATCGTTAAGGGAGAAAATGCATGAAATGTGTTTTTTAAACCCTGTAAAATCGGAGTGTTAAAATTGTTCAAAAAAGTCTGTAAATCACCATGCCATTAATAAAATGTTGTAAAACATAAACATGAGATGCAATATTCAAAACGATCGCTAGAATCAGGGTCTAATGTTATGCCTATGATATTTCAACGTACGGCCACTGAGCTTATCTCGGGGGAAAATCGGTAAGCGTGGAAATCACGCGCCCTTCTCGTCCGCACGCTAATCGGTGACTCACGATCAGATTTGATCCACTTGACAGTTCCGTTTGAGTGCTAGCCCGGCCCATCAGCTCGCCCCGTGCGCATACAGCGATCTTCTCCACCGGAAGCGGGCCAATGCAGTTGTTAAGTGAGAAGCTTAAAGTGGCGAACACCGGGGTGCCTGAAAGAGAACGCATCTAGCCAACCTGTCACACTGGGTGCCCTTTTCGTTCTGCGTGACTTTTTCGGGGGGTTGGCGTTTGGGTCGGAGGATCTCTTTCATCCCACGATCAATTACAGCGTCCCCTTGTCGGCGCTCTGATGGGGGAGCGTCAGTCGAAAAGCAAAAATCATCATTTCACTAATGAATGGTGGTAATTAACAAATTATAAAACCGAACTCACCAGCTGCGGTGATGGTGAGGTAACAATAGATCACCCTCGCTGGGTCAGTTTGTGTCTCTATGTGTGTGTGTGTTTTAGTTTCCGCAATCACACTTTCACACAGGCTTAATTGCATGTGCCGTTAGAAATCTAGTCCACACAGAGAGAGAGATTAGTTGGCGGCGTTGTGTTGCGTTGTGCAACGCACTCCGTCCGAAACCGAGCGAAAAGCTTCTAGCCGGGCAATAAATTAACTCATAAAACAAACCTGGCCACAACAAACAGTAAAATCATCCGGTCCCATCCGGAAGGTGTACTTTAGAATGCGTGTTTCACGGAATTGTGACGGAATTTTGACCGTCCGTCGTTGACACGTTACGAGGGGGGAGATAGATGCTTCTCCTCCGCAGTCGTGGTCTAATTTTTTGTTCACCCTAGCTCACAGCAGAAGGGTTTCACTTCGAACTGTGGGCCCGAGAGGGGTAACAATCGCAAACGAGGCCAGCCGGGGGCGAAGCGTAACCACGTAACCTCGCGACCCGCCCGAACCCAAATGGTCGTAAAAACGTAACAAGAAAAATTAATCAAAGCCAACCATTTAATTGTCACTAAAATTGTGATTTATAATTTCCTCCCGGCCACCGGCGTGAGTGAAGCACCCCCCCCATTCGACGCTATCTTCTCGTTTCGGTCGGTGATCTTTGGTCTATGTGAGGTGTTTTTTTCTCTCTCGTTCGGATGAGTGTGAAGCTTCATTTCGGTGCTCGGTGATGTAGTGGGCCTGGAACTGATCTTCATCGTGTCATCTATACGCTAATGTTGGCATTAGGGACTTCAGTAGCTTTAGAGCACTGAATGAAGTGTGTTACGTAGTATATTACACTTGGGATATGTTTTTTTTAATAACTATTTTACGATATATTGTACAGTGTCGTGTAGATAAAACATAGCGCTTATGTTATTGTTTTAAATCTCAGTGTGCATTTGATAATTTACAGCAAATTGAAGTAGAAACTTCGAAATAGTTTCGAGAAACCACTAGAATACAAAAAGACCTGCTGTTAAAGAGCTTGTTTTAGAAATAAGTAACTTGAAACCTAGGTGTCCCGGATTGACAACGCAAGCCTGGATATTGGCATGCCAAAATCACGTACCTATGTTTAGTTACCTATGTTACCTATGTTTAGAGAACTCAATCGTCTCCTTGTTGCTCAGCTCCTGTTTATATGCTGGAGGTTTTTTACTCCCGTAATTGTCATTACAATCGGATAAAGCTGACTACAAAGCCCAACCGAAGACCCATTTTCGTACTTGCTTATACAATTTTTCAATAGTACTGCTGCTGCAAACTTGCTTCAACGTGGAAGCAGTCAATTTATAAGAAAGAACACCTGGTTCGATAAAAACGCTATCCTTACTGATTGTTTGGAATAATTACGCTTGTTTTGAGTTATCTGGATGTAGAAGATCATATTTTTTTTAACACTTTTGGTTCCAATACATTATTTACCTAAAAACAAATCACGGAATAATAGAGAATAACAGTTTCTTTCGCTGTAAACTATTATGATTTGTAATAACCTGCTATTTATTATACACTGCGTAACATAACTATACTTAACTTAACATAACTCCTGTTTTTTTAAAGATACAACGAAAACTTGAAGAGATAGATGTAAACGATGCTCGACTAATTTGTAGAGAATTACAAAATACGTCTTTCAACTATTTTTTTATATTTTTAAACACACTATTACTATTTTTACATCATTGTCAAAATCGCTCCTTGTAACACAACTATACGCCCACTTACGAAAATTCGTTTTTTCGATAGAAATAATTATTTTAAAATTCAATCAAAAATACAGGATCTTTTGTACAATCTTTTCCAATGTAAGTATATATTTGAACGAATTTTTAAAATGTTTTATGACTTCTTCTATTAACTTTTTGCGAACAAAAAACGGAGTTTCAAATATTTTAATTTTTTTTTTGGTAGCATGATTTGGTTCCATTTTTTTATGACATAATGCTAATGGGAGAACTTTAAGCGAAGTGGAAGCAGAACAGTTGCACTTGTCCGTAAGCGGTATTAAGCGCTTGTAAATCAACAGTCAATCGTCAACGTATTTTGTAATTCTCTACAACTTAGTGGAACATCGTTTTCATCTATCTCTTCAAGTTTTCGTTGTATTCTCAAAAAACAGGTGGGCGTATAGTTATGCTACGGAGTGTAGATCAGGAAGCTTACCTTTCATTACATTATTTTGCATAAAACTAAAAATAAAAATTTATTGACATAGCTTTCCGCATGAACAATGAACATGACATGAGATTCATCATATAATGAATATGCGAATTAGCAAACCCCAACCACCATCGCTTACATGAACAAATTTTGCCATCTCCGTTGTATTAGAAATTAATTCATAACATCAAACCAACATATCACCCGTTAAACGTTTCCATGAGAAATGCATTTGGAAGCCGAAAAAACGTTGCCAAAACGTCAATTCTCTACGCACGTGCACGTTCGCTTCATCACGGGGATGGCAAATTTTGACCCCCTCCCCCCCCCCAGCAAAACCGTTACTGCGAAACTCAAGCCCTGTGAATCGGACTTCCGTACGTATATTTCACCTGCTACAACCACCTGGTGGCTCTGGTCTACTGTCACTATCATGTCCCTCAAGTAGAAACGTAAAATAAAAAGCCAAACCAAACGCCCCCATCCGATCGGCGATCACCTGTCCCCCTCCACACGAGGAAGCGCTACTTTCGAGGCTTTGGGCACGGAAAATTTCAAACCGAAGTAAAAAAACACAAGCTGAAACAAACGTGCCACCTTTACTCGTAAATTTTTCTGACAGCTCGATTTCACGCAACTGTAACAAACGACGTGACCCGTTCCGACGATTTTTCTCTCTCTCTCTCTCTTGCACTCGGTTTTTAATTTCCCGCCCTTCACGCGGCGTGTTGGCGTTGGTGAAAAATCCTCCATCCTCCAGCGTGGGG
>KB672791.1:4446786-4472485 GCA_000349145.1 Anopheles dirus | reverse complement strand
TGTATATATATATAGTCATTTAGATCAATACTGGTCCAATGATAGCGCAAATAAATAAATAAATAAATAAATAAAAATTTATTGACATAGCTTTCCGCATGAACAATGAACATGACATGAGATTCATCAAATAATGAATATGAGAATTAGCAAATGCCAACCACCATCGCTTACATGAACAAATTTTGCCATCTCCATTGTATTAGAAATTAATTCATAACATCAAACCAACACATCACTCGTTAAACGTTTTCATGAGAAATGCATTTGGAAGCCGAAAAAACGTTGCCAAAACTTCAATTCTCTACGCACGTGTACGTTCGCTTCATCACGGGGATGGCAAATTTTGACCCCCTCCCCCCCCCCAGCAAAACCGTTACTGCGAAACTCAAGCCCTGTGAATCGGACTTCCGTACGTATATTTCACCTGCTACAAGCATCTGGTGGCTCTGGTCTACTGTCACTATCATGTCCCTCAAGTACAAACGTAAAATAAAAAGCCAAACCAAACGCCCCCATCCGATCGGCGATCACCTGTCCCCCTCCACACGAGGAAGCGCTACTTTCGAGGCTTTGGGCACGGAAAATTTCAAACCGAAGTAAAAAAACACAAGCTGAAACAAACGTGCCACCTTTACTCGTAAATTTTTCTGACAGCTCGATTTCACGCAACTGTAACAAACGACGTGACCCGTTCCGACGATTTTTCTCTCTCTCTCTCTCTTGCACTCGGTGTTTAATTTCCCGCCCTTCACGCGGCGTGTTGGCGTTGGTGAAAAATCCTCCATCCTCCAGCGTGGGGTCGCGCGGCACCGCCGAGTGCGTTGGCCTTTTGCCTGACCGCGCACACGAACGCGACGCGATCCTCCGCGTTGTATTAAATTTTTTAATTGAGTTAAGAAAAATAATCACCTCTCGAGAGACGGTGCCACGATTCGGTGCCTATTTCGGCCTTGCCGCCTTCGAACCGCCGCGGACGAGATGTCCGCTGTCCTCGCGGCGATAAGTCCGACCTGAAAGCAAAAAAGAAACGGAAAAGGCCAGGCCTGAATCCGAAGCGCGGAGGCCACCGCGTGCGGGACAGTTGCGCATTAACGTGTGCAGCCTTCCGTTGAGTGAGCGCTTATCGAATATATTACCGGATTTTTGTGTTTTTTCTCTCCTTCTCTCCCTCGTCTCAATGAGCTTTCTCGGTTTCTAGCTGGAGTTTTCCACGCGCGCGGCTTTCACCGGAACTAAGTAGCTGGCGGGTATGCTAGGCTAACTAGCGAACCTAACTGATCCGATAACGTGCCCGTCGGTGCTTTGCCGGCCGCAACAAGCACTTATGAGCTTATCGCGCCCGTTAGAACTTTCACGTCAAATTCCACGCCTCGGTGAAGGATGTTTCGGTACCTCTGGGTTCCTCTAGGCCGTAGGTTGAATCCCGTCCATGGAAAGGCAAAACGAAAGTTCACGTACGCAACCAATCCGATCGGTTATTAGTGGGGAAACTCTATACTTTAATTTATGCACGCTCGCGGGGACAACAAAGTCCACAAAACGCTGTAATTTTATCATCCAACGTTCAACATCCATCGCTGCCCGTCGGCTGTCGCACCAGCAGGGACGCCTGCAGCCTCTTTTAGCGAGCGTCCTTTTTCCTTTGCAACGACATTCCCCCCAAGGCGTTGCCGTAATGCAATTGTGCTTTCTTTAAGGATACGAGATTTGCAGCACCCTTTGCACGGCTGTAAGGGCTTCTTACCCGTGTGTGGTATTGTTCCTATGCCGACGTTTCTTGTGCTCAAGAAGAGAAGCAACAACAACAAAAAACTAAATCAACTCAAAGCCTGGCAAATAGTGCCAAAAATTTACGCATAAATTAAACCTTCGCCCCGGCGATCATTGTGGCCGCGCGTTTGCGCACGTTTTTAAAGGCAAAGGAAATATTAAAAGCATCGAAGAGGCGAGAAGAAAAAAAAAGTCTCCCTTCCAACGTGCGACGCGCCCGTTGTCAAGATCAAAGATGAAATTAAAATAGTAAAAACATGCAAACTAGATTGCGCGCGCGCCGGCAAACTAGGCGTCGACGGTGCCGGTGTGCAAGTGTAGCGAATGGCTTCAGAAAGATGAAGAGATAACCCGCGCGTTTTTTCGGGAAGGCGCGACGAAGATCATTTTTATTGCGCACGGCACGGGGGTTTGATGATTATCGCGCAGAATATGGTGCAGGTTCGTGCTGAGGCTAGGAGCAAACCTTTCCCTGATGTAGGGGTGAAGATAAGGTGTAGGTATGGATTGAAGTTTGGACTTTTTTTTTGTGAATTCTGAGAGGATGTTCCTGTGTCGTGTCTTTTATTGTTGACAACATTTCTACTTGCTCCGCTCGGTTTTACCTGTCATCAAAGAAAAAGAGTGTCTTGAAGCAAAGGAGGCCGTAATATGATCTATGGGCTTGTGATATGAGGTGAATCATTAGTACGTTCACCGGGACGAAGGATATAATTCCTACAAAATATGATCACAGGCACATAGATAATGGTAGTTTTTGAAGTGATTTATCATTGCCTGAACTGTGTACAAGCATAACCGGGCATTGCAAAGCATAAGCCCAATGTTAATGTTTGGATTAGATTAAGGCCTGGACTTATGAAAACTAACAACTAGGTTGTCTTACAGACTATCTTCTTCATACGTGCATGATTGTTATGAGTATTCCAAATACATAGTTTATTACTTTAATTTTGTCTGTCTTCACAATTAAGAAGAACTGCTTTGGTTGTCCCGAATCCTATAAAATATGCTTTAATTTAGCAAACATATTGACAGCGCTGTGATTGGAAAAGTTTGAAAATTGTTATGCAAAAAAACTGCCTTTAAATGTTTGTATTTTCAAAGGATATCGGTTCACACTTAATTTCATTAATCAGATTTCAATCGAATAAATGCACAGAGTAACGAAACATCTCTGTTTGATTTAACATAAAATCGAGATTTTTTTTCACGAGCAAGTTTATGAAAGTAAATAAATAACTTATCAGGCATAACCTTCTTTTATTGGCACTTTCAAATTAAGCATTATTGAAGCTATGGACAGTAAAATTAAAACACATTGAATTATTTTGATTTTTTTGTCTCATTTTTGAAAACAAACATTTTCAACTTTAATGCTGAGTAACCATAAACTTACATATGATTAACATTTGCTTCTATGCCCGTTCGTTACATTTACTATATATGTTACAACACGTAACAGTATTGGACAGCCGGAACGGAGTATTGTAATAGCTTAAACAAAATGATATATTTCTTCCAGTTGATGCACAAAACAGAAAGATAATAAACTAAGATAAAAGACAGAAATTACATAAATTACCAAATGGTGATAAAAAAACTCTGATGTATTTTTTTTTAATTTTTCTTTAAAAAGAATTGAAGCTAGTTTTAAATTTAATCGAATATTCAATCTATTATTTAAAATTTCTTTGCTAATTCGCATTGAAATAACCTGTAATTCACGCATAAATGCTAATACACCCAAATCGGTATAAATATTCATCAACCACTTGTTGACTTCCTCCCAAAGCACTTGTGAAGCGAAAGGTTAGAAATGTTTTTTTTTTATAATTTCGAATTTTAATGAAGCGTCCAAAAATGCATCCGTATTAACATAAGTCTAAGACTCACCCAACCCGGTACAGTCACACCCGAATCGAATGCACACACACACAGATGGTAACCCGAAAACGGTTACCGGCAAACATTTCGGTAACCCTTCGCTCGTCACTCGTGTTGGCCTATTTTCCGGAACAGGAACCGTCGCTTCAGGATCACAACCGCCACGAAGGACAGCCCATTCCTAGCCTCATTTGCATAGGAATAGCAACAGTTGCAATCAATCAAAGCAATACACACACACACACACGCGCGCGCGCGTACTCACCCCGCCGTTTAAGTTTGATATTCTCACCGATGCGTTCGATTTGCATGCCAGCCGATATCAGCACTTTGTGCGAAATTTCGCAAATTGCGGAAGAAAAAATTAAGCCCAAGAAAAATAAAAAAGCACGCCTGGGAAAAGGAGGGTTCCACTATTTACCGAGGCTGTTAAAAATGATTATGCAAAACTCGCTGCACCCCTTTTTGCGTTGCGGAAACGACACGGGAACGACCCTTTCGCCCAGTTTTTCGCCGCAGCGGGTACGCCGGAATTCGTACGGCCCAAATCTAGCACCAGGCCGAATCCGACGACGCCGGGCCACCACAGGTGAGGCCCGACTCATCTTCCGGCGTGTGGTGCGTAAAATAATCATCTCTGTAGCACCCGGTGTGAAGAATCCTTGTGCTGTGCTGTTCCTTCTTCACCGAACCGAACCGGGCCGATCTTCCGTTTTTTTTTGGACGTCGATCCTTCCGAGTCATCAGCCAGCGAAAGATACCTCAAGATAGGGAAGAAGATACCCCCGGTGCGTGCATGTGTGCGCGAAGGAATGCGCTTCCAGCTTATCCTCGATGCGAGACAAAATATATCATTACTCCCGGTGGCGGAAAGCCCGGACACCCCGAAAAAGGGGTTGCAGTGTTCCACGCTTTTCCACGTGATGATGGCTCCGGGAGCGCATCCCTTCGCATCCCGAGCGCAGCGAAAGGGAAAAGGAGCGGTCGCGCGCGTGTGTGTGTAAGGAACTCAGGTAGATGGCGGGCGCCGTCACGAAAAGGGGTTCCCCGGGCGCATAAGGCGCAGAAACGCACTTCAATGACAGTATCATCCCCTTATTATGCATATACGGGGTCATCTTTTGCATATATTTAATTTAAAATATGTAAAAAGGGTTAGGATTTTCCCAGGATCTAGGGTTTTTTTTCTCCTGTCCTCACCGAAGGGTGCACCAAGGTGTGTACCTGGGCATACGCAAACCGGAGAAGGTACTGTAAGGAGACACATCACGTCACGCAACAGGAAGAGAGAGAGAGAGAGAGAGAGATAAAAAATCCCGTACCAAATCACATGCAGATGCCGGATCGAAGATAGAGAGATGACGCAAACTGTGAAGAAATTTTAATATCTTTTGCACAAACTTCAACCCCTTTTTCCAGCCACCCCGGGGTGGTGGTATCTTTCACTCCCTTTCACTCTCTCTCTTTCTCTCTCTCTCTCTCTCTCTCTCTCTCTCTCGCTAGCTTCTGATAGAGGAGGATCTTTCGAAGAAGATACTGTCCCATCGGTTGGCGCGTCAAGGATGGGATGAAGATGAAGATGAGATTAATGCGAACGGAGGAACTGGAACGGGGATCCTTTTTTGCATAAGCCTGGAGGAATCTTCCTTCGCGTGTGCTCTCGCTCGGTCCGCTTCGTTCGGGGTATCTTCTCTCCCGCTCGCAACTCTCTCATGGCGCTCGCAACGATGGCATGCAAATAAATCGATTTCGATTTTGCGTGCATGCTCATGCGTGTGTGTGTGCGTTTTTGGCAATGGCCCGGATAGGAAATCGGACACATTTTCCGTTGCACGTTTGCCGTTGTCATGGATGGGCTTCGGCTGATGTTCCCAGCCATTTGCATCCCAGCGGAATCCGCCCGACCGGCGGATGCAATCCTTTTGCCCGTTATTTAATTCCACCGCGTGAGGCGAAAGCGAAAGTGTGATTTGCGATGCCATCCATCGATCGTGCGTGATTATTGTGTGCGGCATTTAAACCCAGCACCCCAGCAGCGGGAAGATAGCGCCGGTGATGCAGCTTTCAGGGCGAGACATTTAAATAGATTTATTTCTGTAACGAACTTTTCCTTTCAAGAACATTTCCCAAACGCGGCGAAACGGTTGCACCTTTCGTTTCCGGCTGTTTTGCGCCATTTTTAAATGTCCGTTACAGCGTTACAATCAAAGCTCGCGGCGGAGAGTTTAAAGCGCCGCGTGGATGCGATTGCTGCACGAAAACGCAAATTTAATTAGAACCGGACAAGTGCGTCGTCTAGGCCCGTCGTCGGAACCTGTCCGCTTTGTTATCCTTCGCCTGCTGGCCGCATGACGATCCTGCTCGATCGGTTTTTCCTCGGCGAGCGGGGTGCGCCCGCGAGCGCCTTTCCACCCTGCGTGTGCGCCGCTAATTATTCAAATGAAACAGATTTAATTCAAATTTATGCAGTACCGCCGGCCAGGGAAGGAGCTCTGGCGCTGGCACTTGATCGTCTGTCAATTAGCATAAAGATGTATCTTTACACACGCGCCCGGGTGGCTGATGAGTCTCGGGTTGGCTTGCCGGGCAAAGGGGTTGCTTTTTTCGGAGTTCATTTGGATTGTTGTGTGTGTGTTTTTTTTTTGTTTAGGACGTACGCTAGCACTGGCCCATCTACTAGCCCGTCCTTGATCCAGTAACGCCACCGGGAAGCGATGTAAAAGGCTTGACTAAGTGGCGTTGATTGAGGTGAGGTTACCTAATTTAAATAGGATCGACCGTAGTACGTATTTTGATGCGGCTGATGTCTCTATCCGGGGTTTGTTTTGGATCGGTGGAGGCAAGTACTTGTTAGATATGCATATTTGTTTTTTTTTCTTGCTGTTGATGTTTATGCTGTTTTGGTTGCGTTGATTCTCTCACTTTCGTTGCGTTTGAGAGTGTTAATTATTCACACCTTATTTATTGCTCCGTTCATGCAGATTACATCACACGCGAGGAGGATCAAGTGTGTACCCAATTGTGGTTAGACGGTAACCGAAGATTCTAATTAAATTGAAACGGAGGGTAAGTAGTTTGGAAAAATAAAACGATGTACCGTGGACTGTAAACTATTCATGAGAAGTAGATAATGAAACGGAAACTGTTTAATGCAAAAAATATATAAAATTTGGTATAATTTCAATAATACAGAACTATTTTAAATATTCCACTAAATAATAATAATAGCTATTAATCTGATCAAATTCAATAGGGAAAAAAGACTACAAACCAATCATTCCGCTTCACAACAAATTAATCAATCATTAATGTTATTGATAAAGTGGCCTTCACAAGAAGATCTTCAAAAAATCTATTCTTTAATAATATTATACGAAGGAAAATGTCTATTTTTTTTACTTTGTCTTGAACCTTGAGCTTTCTCAACCTACTTGAAGATACAATGCCCGATTTAGAGGTATTTAGAAACAAATAAAATAAACTGACGAACAAAGGCCTCACAAGATTAAGGCATCGATCCATTGTAAACAATGAAAATTATGCGAAACCTATTCAACGAAAAAGAGTATTATAATATAAAAATTCATATTTACTATCGATTTTTGCTTGGGTTATCATCAATGTAAACCAATTTTCAACTCAGTTATGCTAGACCAAGTTATAAAATAAATTGACGTTGTAGAAAAAAGTGTATTTTAATGTCTATTTCAATTATTGAAAATAGTAACACATTTACAAAAAAGTGCCTGTAACTTATAAAAATCATATTACGGTGTTAGCTATTCATGCAAATGATGTAGCGATGTTTAAAGGGGGGAAACAATGTTTATAGGAATAGCTAATATTAGTAAACTAAAGCACGTATACACAAAACTGAAACAATTCTAAGGTAACAGGGTTTGAAAACAATACCAATTTTTGTAGTTGTTGCAAATATGAAGTTTGTGTTTAACTATTTAAACTGAACATAAAAATGAATAGTTCTGTTTAATTAAAAAAGACAAGAACGTCCCATGGAACTATATAGTAAACAAATATTTGAAAACTGAGAAAAAGAATAACAACGCTAAAACTGAATCAATCCACGGAGTAAAGTAGAGTATTACACAAAATTCCCATGTAATAAATTGACTTGAAAATAATGAAATAAAAAAAAACGATGTTAAAGATCCGGAAAATCACCATAATCGCTAAAATCCTCTCAAACTTAACCGATTAACCTACTTTAAAAAGAGAGAAACAGTATCGATACAATAAAAAAAGGAAAACCAAACAAAACGGAAGCAAGGTCAAGAATAACTGAATTATTCAGCAAATGAAGACAGTGCCGGACGAGAATCGGCACCTTAAGAATGCCGGCAAAAAGTTAAAAGCACCCGGCCCGTCCCGCTCATTTCCATACGCACCACTATCATCATCGTCATCACCGGCACCGGCATCTCATTAGGAGGAGGTCTTGAAAGGAAGTAAAAGCCGAAAGAACCGAAAATAAAGCGAAAGAATAGAAAAAAACACAACACATCAACCTTCCTAACCGGTGCAACCGGAATAAAATTTGGAATAATTAAATCAATGAACTTGACCCACTTCTCGGTTTCGGGCACTCTTTCCCGGGCGGAACGGCAAAGGAGAGAGCGTGCGAGAGAGAGAACGCACCGGCGCGGGAAAGTGTCAAGTTCATCTTCCGAGAAGTGTGAAAGTGAAACTTCTCCCGCTGGTGAAAAACACTCATCTGGCCAGCGCTGCCCTGGCGGGGTGGGGGTGAGACAGGGATGCGGAAACCGAAGGAAGAAAAAAACAACACTCACACACTCAGAACCCCGCCACTACGCAACGCAACCGAAATTCCTTGCACCAAAGCATAATCCGAACAATCCGCTTCGAGGTGTTGTGGATGCTCCCGAGCGGAGGAAACGGATTCCGGCGGAACGATTGCATATGATTTGAATATTTATAAACTTTTTTGCTTTTTTCGTTCACCCACCTCCCACCGTAACGACGAGCCGGTGCGGTTGGGTGTTCTTTTCGCTTTCCTCCGTTCTGCGGAATGTTTTGCTTTCGCGTCCGGTGGGCTTTTCGCACGCGGCCGTTTTTGGGACAAGTGCTTTCGGGGTCCACACGGACAAACACACACATACTGACATGTAGAAGCTCTGGGATTTGTTTTATACCGCTCGGTGCTTCCTGTTGCGACTTTTTTTATTCTCTTGTTAACGTATTTCCTCTTCGCTCGGATCGTTAGAACAGGTTGCAACTGGAATCGATTCACTGTCGCGGGTTCCATTCGTCGTCGTTGTCGTCGTCGTCGTCGTCGTCGTCGCTGTCGGCTGAGACGCCATGAATTATTCAAAAGTTTAGAAGTCAATAGTGCAGAGTTTGGTGATACCTTCGGGCGGGCTTTTCCGGGCATCGGGCTCCGTACTGAACGCCCCGGTCTGGGGCGCAGCCGACGGACAGATTTATACGGTCCCGGCATCATTACGGTGGCGTCCGCTTGGGAGTCCGCTCTCTAGGCTTCCGCTTTCGAGCGGGCGCGCGGGCGCGAGTCCTAACTTTTCGTCTCGTTTCACGGTGACTGTCGTGGCTAACTGTTGCTCCGAGCCCACGTGTTCCGTGCCGTTGTTGTGCGGCACCCCGAAATTAAGTTGCTTGCTTGCAGGTAATCCGTGCGATTTGCATGTTTTTGATATTTACGATTTCGGGTGGTTTATCTCGGAGTTTGATTGAATCGCGTCGCGTTGCACCTGGTACAGAGCGGGCAACACGGTGCGAGTGTGTGTGTATGTGTGTGTGTGTATGTGTGACTAACACCGTGGGGAGCCATCGGGGGAGGGTAAAATGATAAATTTGTTTGAAAGCTTCCACCACACCGCAGCGTCGGCGTCCATTGGACTAAAGTTTGAGATCTCAATTAAAGGAGCCTGTGTGTTTGTTTGTTTGCTTGTTTCGATGGAAAACAAAGTTACTCAAATGAGTACGAGGGTAGAGCAGTGTTACAACAATTAATTAAAACACTGTTTGTGTTTAAATTACTGAAAATTATCAATTTGTATAATGAAAATTTTTTACATTACACTTTTCTTGAACTATGAACATGTTTGTTTTTAAGTAAAATAATTTTGTCATGTATTATTTTAGATAGTTGTTGTGATTGATAGCACAACGCGTTTATACGTAACATCGCGGTTGCATGCAAGTAGAACGAGGCGAAATGGGGATGACAGTGCACACCATGGTTATAGCAGCGGTAGCGATGGCGTCGGGCCAAAAGGACATAAATAGAAGCGGAGAACGGGTTTTCGGCCTTTTTCAATACTGTCAGCCAGGAGAATAAAACTAATTTTGTGACCTCACCTTTTTGGATTTTGTAAAAAACCGGTCTACATCATTTCCTCCGGCGATAGAATTTCACAACAATAGTCATTCGGCTGTTAATACAATAACACTAATTATTAATTATGTTATATTACTTTTGATTGCACTATTTTAGGTTAACAATTATGATAGATTTTAGATCTAATTTGTACATTCATAAGTTTCAGAGAAGCCATTTTCCTTAAAGGACATACATATAAATTTAACTAAAATTTTAAAATTTGATAAGAGAAAACGAGCAATCCTAAACCTATCCTAAACCTATTGAGAATTTCTTCAATTGGGTTTGTAACACAATAAAATCAGACTATAAAAAATGTTACTTTATGCTTGATACTGGACTTACTTTATGCTTGCTACTGGAGTATTTCACATGGCCTTGCGCACCACAGGTTGTCAATTGAAATCTCGACTGGACGTACTTTCCCTCTTACACAGGCGTGTCGCATAAGATGTTATGCGTACGATTTAAACAATAAGGTTTCATGGCAGAATGGCTTTTATAACAGCAAACGAAAATGGCGAATGAATTATGAAAATTTATCAAGCAAGAAAAACGACAATTATTTTTTTTATATTCATCTAGCTTGCTATATCTCTAATAATATAGACCATTCAGTCAAGTGATATGCTTTTTACATTAGCTTATATGAATTAGTATTGTTTTAATCGGTCTTATACAAGTGAAAGTATGTCATAAAAAGCATTCAAATAATGGACCGCATTATGTGCAATTCTCATTAGTTAATGTTATCGAAAAATCAACGTTCCTACAAGATGCTTTCGCCGCATTCTCTTTACTAGCTACCACGATCCATCCTCGAATGTGTAAATCGCTATAAACCATTAACGCGCGTGCCATTAACCCCTTTCCTTTACAACAACCACGCTGGCTGATCCTCAAGACTGTGGCGGATAATTTGCACCCCGCGAAAACTTGCTCGCGAATGGGCGAAGGGCGATGCCAGTAATCGAGCAAATACACAATCACACACGCTCTTGCATTTAACGGTTCGGCGCCGTAACTAATTTGCTCAAATCCATTCCAAGTCTTTTTTTTTTCTTTTCCTTCACTTCACCGTCTTCCAAAAACGCTCCCACACACGACCAACGCTAAAAACGCACATAAACGTATCCTAACCCATCTGCCACGCAGAACCGATCGGCCCAGCAGCAAAAGGGGTTGCCATCCTCTCGTCCCGGGGGTTGGGTGGTGTAAGATTTTATTGGATTACTCGCCGTTCGGCGCGTTCCGGAACGCTGGTTTCGGTTGGATTTGATTTTCCGCCGCCTGCGATCGCTAGCTGTAAGGATACGCGAGCGCAGTTATGACATTATGGCTGACGGTGCCTTATGGGTCTCCCTCCCCCGATATGCGGTGTGTCCTTGGTGCAGGAGATAATTTTTTAATGTAATCATTAAACCCCGAGCATTCGGGGCTTCGTGCCGTGGGTAATGTAGCAATAGAAGCGCATAAAACGCGCATAACTCCCCCTTCTGTCTCACTCGGCCCCGCGAGCTGGAAGCGATATTGAGCCGCTCCCGCGAAACAGTGTGATTAGGTGGAACTAATTGTTTCGAACGAGCGGATGTAAATCATCATAAGAGGACATTCGTTGCGACGTGAATGGTAATAATGAGAGAACATAGAGACGTTAGGTTTAGCTTGTGTGTGTGTGTTTTTTACCCTGCCATGAAGGGCTTCGTGAACAAGTTTGATGATAACTAAAGATAATCCGATGAGTAAGGATTGCGGTGAACCCAAATTACTTCCAGTCGTCAGCTTAGTACTGCTGCCTAGAAATACGAGCACATATCAGTGCAGACTTGTCCATTACGAGTAATTATGATTATGGCAAATCTTTTCCAACATTGTACAACCCAATATCTCTTGGAATGCTTTCCTTAAAAACTAAACAGTTCTAACAACTTTGTAACAATAAGGAAATGTGTGTTTAAAATAAGAAAAACCAAAATTATGTTATCTAGAGAAAGATCTTGATGAGATAAGGTTTAAAATGAGATAACAAATAACATTCTTTGAAGTCGAAGAAAACAGACTCATCAAAGAAACATTGGGACATTGTGATGAAGTTATACAACAAACCAAGGAACATTCAGAAATAGAGTTAATTTTGTGTTTGATATATAAAGAATCACGAACAATCGTGTCCGTCATCGTCAGTCTTCAGGGTCTTATCACTCGATTGCACTAAACACTAACCTATTCTATCTCCCGGCTAGTCGCATTATCCGTTACGCAAATCCAATCCAATTTGCACCAGCGCTCGCATCCCACGGCGCCGGAATGACAACAAATTCGCACCCGAGCCGCCGCATTTTGTCATCCCCGGCTTGGGCCCGATGTTCGAGGCCTGCCGATAATTTATGCAGGAACAAGAAATACCTGTCCAATAGTTTGATTTATGCTCGAGTAACATCTGACATATTCATACACATCGGGGCACCTCACGCCCGAACACGGCACGCAGGTCCTTTCGGGCGCTCCCGAGGAATGGCGCGCTCTGTGTGACGACAGAATTTTTGTCGGTTACGGCGCATCACGGGCCGCATCGAGATAGTTTCGATCGATCGAACTATGACACGATCGCCGTGATGGGAAAGGTAACAGCAGCAGCGGCAGCAGCACCAGGAGTGTGTAGATTTTTATTCCCTCAATCCCACCCGGTCCCTAAAGCTCCATTTTCGTTCTTTCGATGGTTCCGATTACATTGGAAACTTTTTCCGCTTCCCAGCATCCCTTTTTTCTGTTGTCGCTTCGGTTCGCTCTATCGAATCCGGCCGTTCCACCCAATCCTTCTTCGCTCCCGGTGGTGGTTTCCTTTCAATTATTCAATTTCATTTATAGAAAATGAAACTGCACAAAATTTGCATAAAAATTGCGTACGTCCTCCGAGGGCGAAGGTGCGCACGGGGTTGGGGTCGAGGTGGCAAAGGTATTGTAAATCGAAGCGGAAGGACTAGTTGCGTGAATATGTGTGTGTATGTGTGTGTTATTGTCGGTTGGTTGTGGCGGTATGGGATGTTTTCAATCAAAGGAAGCGTATGGCATGGAAAAACCCGAGAACCGAGCTTGATGGCATTCCTAGTTTGCCATGATTTGAAAATATTTCACGAAATTTTGATCCTAGTCCAAAAAGAAACGTATTGTTTGTTTTCATTTGTAAAAGTTTCGTAACCATCATAGAGCTGAAAACAAACCTAGTTTTATTACAAACCTCAATTTAAACCTGGCAATAGATATTGAAAAAACAAACAAAATATTTATCTTAATCGAAACGATTAAAAAGGAAATGGACAAACCGGGTAGTTCAAATTGAAAGAGACTTGTCCATATACGTTTATTTTTATGTTGGTAAGGGTATGAATGTTTCCTAGGTGTTTTATAAAAACAAAAATGTATAAGGAATAATTGAGCAATTTTCCTGACAACTATATAGTTATGTCGCGTTATGGTACGTTACGTCAAGCACTCGACTTGCGAGTATACACAGCGCGCATAGATCAGCTCTTCGCTGATCTTGATATATAACATGGAAGAATAAACGTTTGACACCAAACGTATGATGAAGACTTTGAACCGAGTAAGCTTCCAAGACATCCGAAAGAGTCCGAAATCAAAAACCCCAAAGTTATATAGAGATAACACTATTCAATCAAACCAGTCGTGCTACGTTCTGTCTCTTTTATTAAAATTTTATATTATATTTTTATGTAAAAGTTTTTGTACTGTATTCAATGATTCACAATATAGTTGATCATGTCAGAAATTGTGAGAACTGTTTAATTTCACTTACTTGTTTTTAATTACCACCTATAGTGGGAGTGCTTAAGTGTAACAATAACTGAAATTGATAAAAAAAACAAAAACAAGGAACATTGAAACAATAATGTAATACGAACCTAAGTCCGAAATTTTGTGATTTTTTAAAAGAAGTTTATAAAGTCAGTGATGTAAAAAATTTACGAATCATTAATGTTTTAGATCAATAATATTTTCACTAGAATATGTAATTCAGATCTGCAGGGAAAACTGCATGATTTAACACCTAGTCCTAAACTATGCTAAAAACTTTTTGAATTGAGGATGCTATATTCGCTAGGACATAGCTTGTTTGTTTATAAAAGAAGAAAACTTTTACACAAAATGGTATGAGAAAGTGTATTCCAATCGAATTTGCAGCTATTTTTTTTTGCTTTCTGTAGAAATAAGCCCAACACAACATCGAATTGAAGAAAGGAACCGAGAAGGCGCCCGATGAATGGACGACCTGTAGGCGAATAATTTATATTGATTTGAAGATTATAGTGCCAGCTCTAACATTTTTCTTCACCCCACCGAGGAGGTCTCAACGGCGAGTCTTTGGTGCAACGACGATCGAGGCGTTTGCAAGTTATCCGAGAGGAAGAGGTAACGATCGCCGTGGACGTTTTTATTTTTGCTCTCTTTATCCATCCCAAAGCCACATACGCACCGTCGGGCGACGAGGGGAGGGGATATAGCAAACTCACACAAACACACACACACACACACACACACACACACACACACACCCATAAAACCCATCGTCCCATCAGGGCGACACCGCCGTGCAGCCCATTGCAGCGCCGGAATATCCTGGCGGTATCAAATAAATCTCATTTGCATATTTTCGCTATTAAATGTGAAAAATTTCGATACACATCCTTCGGCATCACCGCCGCTCTGTTACACAGCAGCTTTTTTTTCCCCGCTCCCTGTGCCCACACTCTCGCTCTCGTGTGTGTGTGTGTGTTTTTTTTGTTGGTTCATCCCCTCTCTGGACCCCAAACCGAAGCGTCGATCGGTGGCTCGCGCGGCCCATCAGCCAAACCCTTTCAATGTTTTGTGGCCCCGTAGGGTGACAAGGTGCCGCGTCGCTCTCTCGGTCGTCGGACCGACGGGTCGCTGCCTGATGTATGTTGGCTGAGTTTTTTGCTTCTCTCTTCTTTTTTGTTGTTGTTGTTGTTGTGCGATCCCAACTCTTTCCTGCAGTGCCCGGGTCCCGGTAAATGGGATGATGCCATTTTTTCGCCATTTCTTTCCGCGCCAGACACACATATATCTGCATAGTTGTCTATGGCCCGAGCCGGAGTTTTTGGCGGTAACGAACAACAACAACAACAAAAACACGCAGACTACCGGTGGGAAATGCAAAAGGACGCAAGGAAGAAAAAACAACAACCACTGAACCGTGATTCGTGATTTTGCATCACGGGTAATTTGAGCGATCTGATTTATGATTCATTAAAGAACGAACGCCAGATGCAGATAACGTGTACCGAGCGGCTTCTGGTTTTAAGTTTTGGCACATTCGTCCCGTGCATATTTGGCCCGCGTGTGTCTGCCAAGCGGCACCATTTTGAGGCGATTTTATCTACGACTTGATCGATTGGGATGTGCAGGCGAGATGTTTTGTTGCTTCGAAGCTTTAAAAACTGCAAGATGAATAGGATGCATATAACATAATAATCGTCTCCAAGGCTTCCGAAAAGATGTATCGGGGCATCCCATCGGGAGAAATGCTTTGGTAGGTTTGCTTCATATCATTTTTATTAATTATAATGCTTTTTTAAAACTCTTCAGTCAGACAAAACTAATCTGGACTTAACTGGACGATCAAATAACGATCAAAATTTGTATTCGTAGTTGACCCGATAGGATAAAAATGGTTAAAATAAATTAAATTATTTCAATATTCAAACGAGACATAAAAGTCACTGTTGGGAAACGTCAACATTCGGCGACCGACACGCACGGATCGGATGCATTCCGTTCCGATCGATCGCACTAAAGAGGGCATAAATACAGCCGCAGCACGGGACTCCGGCCTTTTTCGCGACAACTAAAACCGAGTGGAATAAACACAATTTTTTGGCTTGCGCACGAAAGCTTGCCTAAAGAATTTTTTACTCGACTTAGTTTTCTAACAGTCACAAATACAACACGTTCAAACAGTTTGGTATTTAATTTCAAATTTCTAAGAATCAGTTTTTATGTTGTATTAAAATATCAAAATGTTTTTACGTATGAATACCATACACAAACTTAAGACATCATACTTGCTTTAGTTCAAAGGAGAATTATGAAATGCATGCATAATTTAGCATTATTGGCAAAAATTAAACACGCTGGAAACAATTTGTTTTGCAATGCTGAAGGAATGTTGACTCTGTGCTAAAGGATAGCCTTAAAATTGGCCACTTCGTCCAGAGGATCACCTAATAGCTGAGGAAAAATTTACATTCTTGAGTGCTTGGGAGCTTCGAAAGTTAAGAAAATAATTGCAATTCATTTAAAATGCGCCATTGGGACACACAACATAATAGGACGCATAACCCTTCGGAATTGTCAACCATGCTTCCATTGACTCTAAGAAGCCCGCAACAAGCAAATTGTCTCTCCAATTTGAGAGTCATAAAATGCGATTGGCTGTGGTTGACGCATTGTTCCGAGTGTTGGAATTTTTCAAAATTGGTTGAATATTTGAGTACTTTTCCGAAGGAAACATAAATCATTTGCACAGTAAAACGCTGCCGCTGTAATGATTCCTCTTGGTTTCGTTTGCTACCTAGCTCCATCGGATTCCACTTTGTATCGTCTTAAGATGTGCCCGGCCAGATGGTCCGCAGCGCCAGAAGCGTGTCAATGAAATTCCTTCGTTACCACATTCCGTTGGCGCTGCTCGAGGCGAACGGGGTTTGCATAAATGAGACAAATTGCGGCCGGCAGTAAAACGGCACATTGCGCGGTTACAATTAAAGCGTCCTGGACGGGAGTGCAACGTGCAACAATTAAAAGCCATCGCTCGAGCGCGCGTCGAAGCGCACTGGCAAGTGATTTATAGACACCCCCAAGTGGCGAGTACGCTCTGGATAGGCAGCAGAAGAAGGATTGCAACAATAACCGAAGTCCAGTGTTTTTTTTCCGCCTCAGGCTGTGGAGTTCCCGGTCGTGGAAGGACACGACATTGAATCCTGCGCACCGAAGAGTGGTGCATTCGAAGGCAATAAAATTTGACTCAAAACTCACACAGCCGTCAAGAGAAAGGTCACAGTTTTATGATCGCCACGCATCGGCCGATTTCAAGGATGTGCTTCGCTGCCGATCGGCCAACAGGACGGTGTGTCCAGTGCCTCCGGGCGTCTTGAGGGCTTGCGGGTTTGTTTTGCGTTTGCTTTGCATGTAAGACGAACATTACACCCCTCGCGAACGTACGAAGTCGAAGTCCGCCGGAAGCGATACCAGGCAGCCGGGCGGCCGGACAACCGAAAACGGAACTCCCTTGTCTCATTGACGTTGGTTCGGCGTAGGCCGTGGTCGCGTTTAATAAATCCACTCCCCAAACGAGCCCCGGGTCGGTGGACGGTTACAGCTAAAAACACAACAAAAAACACATACAGGACCCAAAGCTCTCTCGCCCGGACCGCTGTAATAATATCGGCAGTAATTTTGCCGTCAGAATGCAGCAAAATTTATGCGATATCACAAAACACCCAGAAGGTGAAAACAAATTAAATATTATGACTGTTTCGCGTCGCACTTTGCGCGTCCTGTGCTTCTGTTTTATTTTGTTTTGCTTTTGCTTCTTTGGTTGCGGTTGCACTCACGCTTCCGCTCATTCCACCGCGGCGAGTCCTGCGGAGGTCGCCTGCTGGTAAGATTTGTTCGATTTGTTCGACCGCACCCGGTTCCTGACCGCATGGTTAGTGCCGTGGTTTCGTTTCGTCGTCCTTCACTTCTTTCTTTATCTCGCCTTCCCTTTCGTTTGCAATCGATTCTTTTTTTTTGCTTGATCGTTTGCATACGAACTTTTATGCGTGTTTTTTTTTGTTGTTATTGCCCGTATGTTTGGTCCGTTCATTCAATCCGTTTGGCTTAAATGCTACTGACGTTGAGCGATGGCGCATCGCGTTTAAGGGGACGAAGCGATTTATTTTCATTCATTTATCTTCTGCGATTGCTACCGTTTATCTCCGGCGCTCTCTCTCTGCACTGCTTCGATGCAGTGATCTTACGCCGGTGATCGCTGAATGGTGCACAATGGAATGGGAAGGATGGGAATGAATGAGTGAACAGTATGTGAGAGAGGAGTTAGAGATTAATCAGATCAGCTGGTGTATAAGATAATTATCAGATTTATGCTTTTAGCTGCATCTTTTTCATGCTCAAAGTGAAACTTTTCATAATGTCGCTTTAATGATAATTAGATTAGTTGAATTTAAGTATAGCCTTCTCAGTATATTTAATCTTTATTTAATATTTGTTTAACTACCTGATTAGTTTGTCTACAACGGCTTAGTCGTATAACCATTTGAAATACGTAGGAGTAACTTTCTTTGGTGAAGCATTTTTTAGTATTTAGAACTGCATGAGATTTTGAAACATCATTTAGGTATCTTACATGTCTGAGATAGAGAAGTTGCCTTGGAAAAGCATTTCTATTTTGTTATAAGATTATAATGATAGTGTTGTAAACTCCTCAAGAGATTTTCGCATCATAAAGACATAAATCCTATCTTTTCTTGTTTAGGTGTTATTGTTTTGTTAGAATTTTTTTGTGAAAACTACATAAAGTGTTAACAATCTCATAGTGCTAAATCCTATTGCAATTTTATAGCTTGATGGCTAACGTGGGCATCTCTTATAAGACTTGCTTTGAACTTCCCTTTCTAATATCACACTGGATGCTCTCTTTCGTATTTCTTCATTCGCTAGATAAACGCAGATGTATAGTGCACGATAAAAAAACAACCTTTCGTCTTAATTTTCCCTTCATTTACTAACCATCTTCAACGAGCGCGAGCTGAACGGTCACCTTTGGCACTTTAAATCGCGACCCGCTCACTCCACAGCACGCGAAAGCAATAAGTTCAGGTTCATTAATGGAAAATGTGACGTTCGCCGTGCACCGCCAACATTCCCGCCTAACTCTACTGCTTCATCAACACCCTTGTCCCGTGAAGGATACAACGAAATTCCAACTGCGACGGTTTCGCCCGGCTAGCGAAAGGATTACTTCCCCTTTTTTTGTAGCAGAAGTGGCGCCGCAGATAACGGCAGGGAAGAATGAAATGGGAAAAAAGTAAGATCCATTTCTTTCCGCTGTTGGATTCTGATTTTACGCCAAGGCCCACCGAGACACGGCTGGAATGTGCACAATTGGAATTGCTCGAGGGATAGTCTGATGTTTTTTTTTTTTCGTTTTCTCTCGCTTGTTGTGCGCAGCCTGAATCCTGCCAGACTGCTTCTGCGTGTGCTCGAAATTACCACCGAAAGGATTGCCGGGTGACAAATCCTGTTAACGGCTGCTACCCTCCCAGTCGCAGAAAGGGATGGGACAATAGTCTGGTTGCAACACGAGTTAGAGTTAAAGAGAAATTAAAAAAAATCCCATCCCCCAGATCCCTTGCCGTGCGCGTGGAAGAGTGGAAGGGTTTCTATCGTATTTTAGAATTCTAATAAGAAGGCACCGTGGTGCGTTAAAGTTGGGCGAAATCTGCGGTAATCCCATCTTCGATGGGTCATAAAACTGCGTCATATGAATTTTATTGGTATCTTAATTAAAAAAATCGAGCCCACCCGAAGGAAAACGAGACGACGAAGGTCATTTGCGAACATAATTGATAGGCAAAATAGGGCCTAATAGTGCTATTAAAACAACATGGCTTTGACCTCTCTCTCTCGTGTGGCTCCCGCATCCGGCCGAAATCATAATTAATGTTCAATACATGACGATTTGCGTTTTCGTGTTTGCTCTCTCGAGCCGCAATACGAAGCGAGATGCTTCCGGTGTGACTCATGAGCGCGTCAACAGGACTGCTTCACGGCTGTCCCTTCCGTTTTCTATTCGTACGCGCTAAACAAACGCGTTTAAACGAAGGATTTGTGGTGGCGCAAATCAAATTATCCATTGTTATTTACTTTGACTGCGGTGTCTCTACCCCAAAAGTCCGAACTTCTAACACACTGCGCAAATGTTTCGAACCACCGTTTTGCCGTCACAGCGGCTAATGATAATCTTACTGCCAAACACAGTAACACACAGAACCGGAAGGGTGCTAGACACTAGAGAGCCGTACAATCAGCGTCCTTACAGTGATTGAAAGCCCGAACGAATCAACATCCTGCCATCCTGGCAGGATGCGACCGGCCGGAGCCGGTGTGATAAGGCAAGCTCAACCGGGAAGCAACGGAGGTAGTTTGGTGTGGTTGAAATTATATTTTTCGAAATTTGCCTTACACCCATGTGAGCACGGGGCGGGACCGATATCTGCCGAGCGCAAAGTACCGCACCGAGCGTGGTAACTAACCAAGCCACAAACTAAATAAAATTATGTACAAAATGCAAACACAACATTTTTCCCTATCTCACACACACACACCGTGCACCGGATGCAAGGATTTTTCTCCCTTTTTAAGGCCAACCACGGCAGCCAACGGAGGCGTCGAATGGAAAATTGTCCTCGCTGATGAGATGTCCTCGGTCTAGTTAAATGGTATTAGGTTGAAAGCAAACATCTTTCCCTCGATCTGTTTTGTCTTTTGGTCCATTTTGTATAACCGTAAGGGATGCTATTGGTTTGCGAAACTTCCCCGTGTACCCTTGTTACATATTTTTTGGCTTCCAGAATGGACATCTGCCTGAAAAAACACGCAAAAATGTTTCTATAAACCACAAACAAAAAAAACTCGCAAATCCTTTCCAACAGATTACGCGCTTCTTCTCGAGCGGCCGATAATCGAGTTTTCCAGCAAATCAAACAACCCATTGTTTAAGACTGATTTTTGTTCTTCTTCTTCGTTTGCTGATTGGAAAAGTAAACGCACCATCATGCAGGGTTTCTTTCACAAATGGAACAGTTTTCTATCATTTTAAACCTTGTGATATTTTTAACCTAAAATGGTTGCCTTGGTATATTATAAAGGAAAATACTAATAACTCACTTTCTTAGTAAAGTTTATCATTTTAAGTATAGCAATAATACTGTCCATGAGGATTTATTACAAAAAATGTTGAATGATTCAGCTCTCGCATAAGGGCAAACCAAAAACTAAATAAATATTTTAGTATCACTATTCAAAACAATATTCAAAACAGGGGATTCAAAACAATATTATACAGAATTTTTCATCCATTCTTGAACAGTTCCCACAGTTAGATTAAATCGTCCCACTCAATGATGAAATCCTTCCACCCATTCATTAAATGACATTTCCCACACAGGGCATCCCCACTGAGCTTAACATGTCCGGTTGGATACTTCCAATGACGCAATTGTATCGATTTGTTCGAGGCCAACCTTTGAACTACACATTATAACCACTTCAAGAACATTTGGAAGGATTTCAACATTGAGTGGGATGATTTCATCTAACTGTGGGAACTGTTCAAGAATCGATAAAAATTGCGGTAAAAGCATTAATAAATTACGTAAAAATTCACAGGCAAACCCTGCAATAGCTCGTGCAGCCAAGCACAACAGTGGAGAGTAAATTAAAAAGTAAAATAAAATGTATTCCCGCCCATTCCCGCTCGGTGGCTGTCTGGGATGTGCGCAGATCGCCGTTGCCACGGAGATTGATTATTCCGTAGCCGCAGCGGGTGCGCATTGAAGTAGCCCCGAGTTTTGTTTTTACTTTTACCCATCAATGCACAGCGTACGCAATGTGTACGCAAATAATAACCCCAACTTGCGGCGGGAGAAACTCGCGTGGCAAACCCATTTCGGAATGGAGACGCCCATCATCACGAGCAAACCAAGTCCACGGACCAGACCAGACCGACGGACGCCAGTGAAACTCCATCTTTGATTTCCAATCTGACCGCCCCATCAGCCGGGGAGAGAGACCGATTTTCGTTAATTAAGGGATTGATTATTATTTCAACTTATTGCAATTGCTGCTTATTTATGGAGCAAAGGGGACGGATCTTTGTCCTTCGTTCATTACGCTTTGTGTTGCGTTTTGCTGCTTTCTTTTAACCGAACGAGATTGATGGTTGTATCTCAATCGATCGATCGGGACGGTTGAAGGTTGCCACGGAAAAATGCCAACAGTCTTTCCGGTTCACACCCGCAAGTGGAGAAGAATGTCCCCAGGAACTGCAGTAAAACGGATAAAACTGAAGCAATTACCATACCACCGGTCGTGCGTATAGCGCTCTTATCACATCGGCGTCTTAAACGTTTGGAACGACTTCAATTTGCTCCTAGCCCCGGAAGAAACAAACCGACAGATGGTACCGATAAATGTCGTCCGGTTTTGCCCGCCACTTCCAGCCCATCATAAATACCCGCAACAACCGTAACACCGTACGCAACAATCAAATTCCAATCTTTACTGTACCCGTCCACCCGGCATGCCTCAAAAAGGGACTAATTAAAAGCGCACCCTCCCGAAACCCCCGAACCGGGGGGCTTGGCCCGTGTCCCGTGTGAGCAGACATGGAGACTTGCACCATCTGGTGGGAATGTGTATCGCTGCCCTTCGACGTTGCGGAACGGGCGGAAGTGCGCCCCCGTATCGCTTTTATTGCCGGGCAGGACATTTTTCACCAGCACCATGCCGCAAATGTCCCACTGGAAACGTCTTGAGGCTAATCTTTAGGCCGGATCCCAAGTCGGTTCGCCGAGAGTTAAGATATCCCCGAGTTTGCGGTGGGTTGGTAAGCGTTTAAAATATGTTGTTCGGGTGCGTGTATGTGTGTGTTGTCCTGCCCACGACGTGTGCCTTCAAACTCCAACACTGTTGTTCTCTGGAACTCGGAAGTCAATTTTCAAGACGTCCTATTCCCCCAGCGAGCAAACGGAACTCGAGGAATCGTGTCGCGTCGAGTCGAGGAATCAGATGAATGTAATCAAAACACATTCGCAATTATTTTGTTTGAATATGTATAATGCGTGGTGGACAGTGGTAGTCCAGTGGGGTCCCGACCCGTGACGTCCGGTGCTGTCTTGAGGAGTTGGGCTCTGGGCGACAGTATGCGCCATTCGGGCAATAAACTGGGCTGGTGCACGGTGCCCGGCGAGGCGACTATTGAGCGATACATATGTTTTGATATATCCACCGGAGAGCGACCGGATCCGGGCAGCAGCGAGGCACGACACGATAATAAACATTATATAAAGGACAATCGTCATCCTTAATATGCGATATGATGATGTTGGATTTAAATTGTAATATGTTGCATGATTAATTTAATTTCATTTTCCATTTACATACCCGATGAGGGCAGTGCCGGGCAGTGCTGGTGACGCTGGGCATCGGCATAATGGACACATGCACGGGCGTATGCTGATTGTAGATCATTGCATCTGCTGCGTGCAGCGCTCCCGGGAGGAAACAAACACGCACGCCCACACACACACACACACCCGCTCGGATGTCGAATGTCGGAGCAGCGGAAATTAGAAGTCTGTTAATGCAATAACATCCGATCCAGTGCGGATCCCAGGCGCACGCTGGAGGCCCGGCGCGCTGGGCAGAACAGCAATTTCCATTCAATCAAAGTTGTTCCAATTCGATAGGCAAGACGGCAGCATCTTTCGGGGGTGGAAAAATGTGTCACGGAGGCAGCGAGAGAGAGAGAGAGAGAGGGTCATCGACACGCATACCTTCGTGCGGGGAATGCTGTCCGGCTTCCAACAACAACAACAACAGCGGCAGGACACTGACGGACTTGTTCATTTTTCTTCACACGTCAACGCCGGTCTTAAGAGCCGACCGTCTTGCGAGACGATGCGAAGAATTTGCAGCACACACACTCACGAATAAAAAACCCTTTTTCTGCTTGCCGAGAAGGAATTGACTACTTTGACGTTCACTTTGGAGCGGGGAAAATTTCCATAATATGTCCCTTTTGTCCTCCTATGCGTGTGTTCGCTCGTTTATGCGCGAGAGAGAAAGAGATGAACATGCTGTAAATAACATCGAATTTGTCCGATCGCATCACCCCCATCGGAGCGTGCGTTCCGGGCGGTTAAGGTTAAGAATGTGAAAATCTATTTCAAAACACTTGCTAAAAGCCTCCGTTTTGTGCCTGTTTTTGGTGAGGCTTTTCTGCAAGCGTGTGTGAGCAGCACACGGATCGCCTTTACTTATGCGCTTGTCACTCATCCCAGCGGGTGGTGGGGTGGGATAAAAATGTTGTAAATTAAATTCCGACCATGTCGCGTGAGTTGGCGTGAAAGGGTTGTTTTTATTTTCCGGCGAAACGTTTCGGACAGGACACTATCCTAATCTACGTAATCGATATGTATTGATATTTTAGGGTGGAAAAAAACGTAAATGTCTTTCGAACACTCTGTTGAAAGTCTATAACCAAGCAGAAAAAAGGCTGTCGGTTGTTGGAGTGAAGTCTGAACTCTGAAATGTTTGTAAACCTTGAGCTGGACATATCTTTAAAATCCTAAATTCCGATTAACCACAATCAGGAACAAATATGTTTATTACCAAGCAAATGAACAAATATAGTCAGCAAATATAGTCACGAAAGATTGTCAAATAGGCTTAACACCTCATCTCAGCTCGTATTCTAGGCATATTTGTCACTTTAAACGTATATTCCATATAAAGCCCGCTGTGATAAATCCTGCAGCTCTTCTCGGTATATCGATTGCCCCGCGAACTAACTATATTTAATTGGTAATTATTCACCCATCGAAATTCCAACGCCTCTTGTAAGCTTTAAGATCCACTTCCGAATTCTTCCCCTCCATGTTCCACAGGAAAAGATCTGCCTTCTTGGCAGAAACAAAAAAACAACAGCGCAAAGAAAAGCGGACATTTGGCGAAGAATTTATAGCCCTCCCGACGGTGGGTATCTCGACACTCGGTTGCTACCGGGCACTCGGGACTCCATCCAACTCCGTCGATGCATCGATGCAAACGTGCAATTCCTGAGTTGGTGCCCTGAGGGCGATTGCATCGATTTTGGGTTTCTTTTCCAACTTTTTTTTTCTCTCTCTCTCTCTCTCTCCCTCTCTCTTCACTACTTCTTTTCCGTCGTCTGTTTTATTGCCGTCGAGTACGTGCCGCAAGTAGTCGAGTTCGGAGCACATCTTTGGCCGATAAAACTTCCTGCACCAGCACCTGGAATCGCTTGCAAGGAACGGTGCGGAGCGACTGGAGCGAGCTGCGGCACTCTTGCGGTTAAAATTCATTTACTGTGATTTTGGAGTTTTATCTGCCCGACTCGCGGGGCGCGTCCG
Source organism: Anopheles dirus (assembly GCA_000349145.1). Lineage (NCBI taxonomy): Eukaryota > Metazoa > Arthropoda > Insecta > Diptera > Culicidae > Anopheles > Anopheles dirus. Next base: position 4,447,198 of record KB672791.1, on the reverse strand, counting down.
TTATCAGATACTCCATTTTCGGGCGTACGTTCATAAATCACCTCCGTGTGCGTTGTGCAATCGCAAACCGATAAATCAATCGGTTGCCGACGGTAGGTAGGGATAGTTTTCCCGGTGGCTGTGTGTGCGTGTGATTTTAGAGGTCAATCGTAGTGTTTGTAAGAGGTGTCTGGGATGATGGTTTTAAAGACTTCTTTCTTTCAAATTTCATTCATTTCTCCCACAGGAAGAAACCTCGTGAAGCCTCATGGAAGCTGATTTATCTTATGTTTTCTCGTAGGCAGTCAGACGGCTTGTCGATCCGGAGTGGCTACTTGCGATCGCCCACTCCAGCCCTACGTCCTACTGGAGCTCACTGATCGATCGGTTCACGAATGATTCCGCGAAAACAGAAAGCAAGAAAAATCAACGC
>KB672791.1:4407861-4424065 GCA_000349145.1 Anopheles dirus | reverse complement strand
CGTACACGTTCGTTCGTCTTCGGTTGCCGCGGATCCGCAATGTGAGGAAAACAATAAACGATCCTTTAATTTTATGGCCCAAGAAAGCACCGGCCGTCGGTAGCGTCCCCGGTAGCTCGCTCGCTGTCCTTTCGGGCTGCTTGGGTCCGGCGCAGTGGGTTTTCCATCTCCGTTTGTGACTTCGGGCGGAACGGTTGACCGGTGTGGCACCCAGCGTTCGCAACAGTACGCCTGCGACCGGTTCGGGAGGAATTCGGGAGAAGCAAATTGATAATTTTTGATTCATGGACACTTGTCCCTTCCGGCGGGTGACCGTTTTGCGTTTTGCGGAATTTCTACTCTATTTACTACTAGCCGGAGTTAGATCGGTGCACACTGACCAGGGTTGAAGCGACATCGGCCCGGAAGCTGAAGCGAAGCACGGAAGATGTTTATTTAACATATTACGCTGAAAGACTGGACAAATTCTTTGCTGGTTTTCGTGGTTTCCGTCCTCACTCCATTTGAAGTACAAAATAGGCACGGGAAGTCTTTGTAGCCGACATAATCAAATGCTCAATTGAACGCTTGTATCCCTGGGCGATGAAAATCTTACCGCCTTAGCAGGTCCCACCTCAATGGACAATTGTGGCCCCTCCACAGGCGCGGCACACAATGTCATATTGTCCTTCGGCACAACATAATGCTCACACTGCTCGGGGCTCCGGAATTCAGCTGGAACTTTGCCGACTGCTGGCAACGGGGAAAACTCCGCAAAGAAAGTGATATAAGACACCGCGCGTCAGCCTATTGCGCATTGTTTTAATTTTCTTTCCCCAACCTCCGGCGGACGACGGAGGACGAAGTCGCCGCCGGTGGATGAAACCTGCTCGCGCGGAGAAACGTAACAACAACAACAAAAAACTATAATAAAACACTGGACAAGACAAACTGCTTTGCTTGGTTGCTTTTGCAGAACGCAACCGAAACCGAAAGAACCACTCCAACGACATCTTTCGCTGCAAACGTTGAAAACAAATCCTTGGCGGGCATGCAAAGGAGAACAAATCGACCAGCGGTGGTGGTTCCGGAGCTGGCCAACACACACACACACAAAGGCAACAAACACCACTTTCTCGGGTACGTGGGCCGCACCGTGCACCGAAAAACCGGCGCTCCGCGATTGAGAAATGATACAAGCAAATTCCGCAAACTCGAGCATTCGGGTAGCCCCAGAATTCCTGGTAGCGGTGGAGTCGGAGTCCGGTCCGGTCGGACGCTGGTCACCGCGATTTCTTCGAATGCGCGCTCCGCTCCGGGCCTCGAGACGCGGGCCGCAAAACCCATCGGACGGAAGTTATGTTTTCGGGCGGACGGATTATTTATAGATAACAAAGGGCACCCGAAATTATAAATTTCCGACTACCGGCTCATAAATCGACACGCTGGAGTCGGAGAGTGGCCGGTTGGGGCGCGGCGGGGTTTTGGCCAACAAACCGACCGACCGGTGGACGCGAAGCAGCTGATAGTCACGATTTCGGACTTGCCCCTCGGAACGGTGTGTTTCGGGTGACATCTGGCGTGGTGGAAGCTTTCGGCGGCCCCCGAAAAAAAAGAACGTCCAAAGTTATCGACTTTGAGCTTTGTTTTTTGTTGCTTTCTTTTATGCAGTGGATAACGATGGCGAAGCAGGAAGGTGTTGTAAAGTTAGGCTTGTGCATTGCTGAAGGTAGAAACGGAAGCGATGTTAACTTTTTGGTTGCTTTTGCGGTTGAAACATTGCGCTGTACAAATGGTTTTCGAGGCATTTACATTTGAGCATTAAACTGCCGGTATTGGGTTCATACCTCGAAGGTACTGTGTGATTTTGTTCCTCCTGTTCTTGATCTTGCCGTGGAGGATATTTTTTTTTCAAGTTGGTGATGATTCGGACTTAACTCATAAAGAGTCCTGCCATAAGACGCCAAAGTGTATCTACATTCCAAAAACCCGTGTGCCTAATATTCGGGTTCTGCTGATATCAAAGTAATTAAATGAAACAGATACGCCTCCTAAAATTATGCAGATGATGCAGAAGCTTCGAAAGACAGACTACTGCTAGCCGAATTAGAAGTGTGAAGTTCCTCGATGACTTACGCGATAGTCCAATAGGCGCTACATATGAGATAGAGTCCTCCTCAATAGAAGGCATGGTCAACTTTGATTGAGGTACTTTGAAAAGTTACTGAATACGCTACAATTTGCAGCTTAGCAACGAAGTCATGGCAACCAATAGCAAATGCCGTGCAAATGCTGATTCGAAACTCACAACAAATTAGATATCTTTAGTTTATTCGCAAAGTTCTTATGGACGATAGCATTGATAAGTGTTTTGAAGCTTCAACATTAGCTGTCAAATATGGGCAGATCAAACTTAGCATAAAGAAAACAATGACATCTTGCAACTTGCATCAGTAAGTGATGTTTTGATATAGTGTAATATTATAAAGTCGTCACAAACAACAAATATTTATCATCGAAAAGAAGTACAATCTATTCATAGCAATGACTCAGATATTGAAGTTAAAAATATTTATTATGTTTGAGTTTATAAATATCTAGCAGGTAGCAAATGGGATGTTTGTGTCAAGGAGTCTTCGTCAAAGAGTATTTTTTTTTCATTTTTATTTATTTTTCTCGTGGTTAAATTTCTACAAGGCCATGGTAGGATATAAACAAACGGAACGTTTAGAGAAAACTGTAAGATGGTTCTCAACGTTTAGTTTTCATTTAAAGAGAGGATCATTACCAATGATTAGACAGTAATTCAAACCCTATGTTCACTTCTTTCATAACCACCGATCTTAACACGATAAACGTTCCCAAACGCGTTATTCTGAAACCATTCTGCCGTGTGACGATTCCTCCTGCTCACATCTATTGACAGCAGGGCAACTGCAGTTCGGCCAGCTCCTAAGCGAGCCTCAGACAAGCAGCATAACCGTCAGCGGCGAATCGATTTCGGTAAACAAACGTGCAATAGCCTACAAGAAAGCGTACGGACACCGGAGACGCCACGCGGGCCGGGATTCTCTCGTTAGGCACACCGATGCTTGACGTGCAGATGGACATTCCCGGAGGCACTCAGGCACCCTGTCAGAACATCACATCACCGGCCGGGGCGCGTTAAGCCTCCCGCTAATGGAAGAAGTTGTCACAAGGGCTTCATCGGTCCCCATCGCGTAGAACCACCTTCGTGCAGCACCAGCGCGTGATCGTGATTCGGTAGTTTTGTTTTTTGTTGCTGCTTGCTGTAAGAACGGCCCGCCAGGCCGGGGAAGATCGTGGCTGGTAAGCGTTTTCAATCAATTACCTGCTTTTTAACATCGCGATGAGTCGGCGGTTTCCCGTTTTCTTGCCCTGCTTCGGGTGGTCAGCGCCGTGAGACACCCGAGGTGCCTGCAGCCCGTGGGCTGTTGGGAAAGCTGTTGAAGGGCTCGTTCTGACGCGCTTTGACGCGCCCCAGCCTGTTGATTTCGTGGTTAGATGCCGTTCGATGCTTCAACCAGCCGCCCGGCTCCCTTCAAGAGCACTCAGAGGCAGAGGCCCATTCTGTGTGTGTGTGTGTGCGTGACTAGGAAGAAGAAACCAAAAAAAAATATTAGCTCCCATCTTTCGGTGGCCGGGTCAGTGTTGCGCGCTGCCGTGCGATTCTGATACGATTAATTTATCCGCCCGTGCACCTTGCTGATGACTTTTCGGCTGGTTGCGGCCAACGACAGATTGAAGTGGTGGAGCTAGCATTATCGCCGCCGGGGAAAGCCTTCCGTTTTTCGTTGTTGTTGCGTTGTGATGAGTTTCTCGTTAGGAATGCTGCTGCTACCAGAATTTCTTTCTTTCGCACACTCACCCTGATTGATAGAACGTTCGCGATATGTCCGTTCTCAGACACCGGAGAGCCGGAGGGGCCGGTGAGTCTGCAGCTTTCGGCTTTGTTTCGAATGGTTTTTGCCTTTTCAATTTCTGGTCGCACTAATTTGACACTTTGACTTGAAGCGATTAGTCGCTGCCGTTTGCTCCGAAAGTGGGGAAAAAGAAGTCTCGACTGGAAGAAGAACAGTCATACCTTCAAAACGGATAGATGTTTACGTAGAAGAATGGAAAAAGTTTTACAAAAAACAGAAAACAACTGTAAACAACTGTAAATTAGACTAAATGTTGTCTGGGTTGTCAGTTTCGCCATGGAATTGAAATTGAATAGTTCATTAGATTATACCTCAATGTATCTGTATGAACATGATCCTTTGATATTCTAAAGAGTTGCGCTACTGATTTTTTATGTTGGAGTAGAACAAGTAAACTATCTCGCATTGCTTTTGGTGATTTTTTTATTATTATTATTACTAGCGCCAACAGCTGCTACAAACCAAATGTTATTCATGTACAAGTACTTCCACCCCCGGATTTCATTGACTCAGAAGGAAAAAAAAGTAAATTAATAACATCTGGAGCAAACGTCTCAATCTCTTCGGTTGTCTTGTATGTCTTGTACCGAAGGATTGATGAATGGTTGCGCTCCATCTCTGCGTACGTTGGTCATTAATTTTAATAATCTCCATCGGCACGATTAACTTCTATGGGAATGCTTAATGATGCTGCTACTTGTGCGGACATTGCAAAATAAAAACAAACCCAACAGAAAACCAACAGCACTTGTTCAATTTGTTCCATCTTGTTCTTCTTTGCTTGAATCAACACGAGATCTTTTGAAATGGGAAGAAAAAAAAGGAAGTGATCAAACAATTTGACTACCAGTTCCAAACGACTGAAGAAGTTAATATTTTCGCAGAGAAAAAAAGCTGTCATCCGATTAAAATCTGACCTCCTACATGGGGGGGCTACCGGAATGGGGTCTCCGTTGGAGAAAATTATCCGCACCATGACCGCGAGAACCCGTACAAATATAACAAAACTTTGCTCGATATTAATAACTGCTAACGGGTTTACGCACCTTCCCGCCCGGTCGATTCAATCAAATCGATTACCGTGTTACGTGCATGTGTGTGTGTGTGTGTGTGTGTGTGTGTTTGCTTTTTTGTTTCAAATCGGTCCCGGGGGGAGTGTTCATTTCGATAAGCTGCTTTGCCCACCCGAATCCGACCCGAATCCGAGCGCACGTTAATCGAATCGCGGAAGCTTGCATCCTCGCCGGAATGCCCAAATGTTGATCCTAATCTGCTTCGCGGTACTTAATTGCTTTCCGTGGCGCGGAGCGCGATCCCGGAATGGCTGGCTTATCGTGCCGTTCGATCGAGTTGATTGAAACAGGTTCATTTTGGACGCTGTAGCGTGAGAAGAAACGGGCGCATCGCGGCACTCACTGGCGCAGCTGATGATGAACGTCAAATGTGACCTTCATTGGAATGGGTTGCTTCGATCTGATCTGTGTAGAAGGAGCCTTCTTTTGGGAATAGTTTCGAAAGCACCCAGAATGAGGTTGACATTTATTAAATTGTTCTTCCAGCACGTGTTTTTCCAACACGTGACTATTTCACAAATTAATTCCGATTCTCTTCTGGATTAAATGAGACGTCCGCAAAATGTTACTTTTAACACACACAATCGAAAGAAAGGATATTGACTGCAATGAAGAACTGTCCTTAAATCCCACCAACTGACCATAATGCTGTTAGAGTGAATATTGTGACTTATTTGAGCCGCCTTTGATTCGAGCATAACTTAATCTTCTCGGCATCGCCCGTCGAACTACATCTCAAAGTCACTCCACTTGATTGGCTTCTCATTTATCTCTCATTAGACGCCATTTACGTGCCACCGTGCGCCACCAATCGGCCGCAGCAGGAGATCACCGCACTCAGCCAATCCAACAGTATCCTTCTCGCCAAACAATCCTTCCCGCCACGTGCCGGTATTATTGAACGCACGTGTGTTTTGGTTATTTCGTTTTTAAAAATTTCAATTGTTCACTTCACTTCCTGGGTGCATGGCGGGTGACACGGTGTTGGTTTGTTTTCCCAGTGGCAGTCGGCAGTCTGTGTGAGTGTGTGTTGAGCCTGCCTTCCACGTGTCCGTTTCCACGTTACACGAGCGCGGTGGTGTTAGCGTTTCAGCTTAGGAGGTTTTTTGCTCCTCCTTGGCGGGCCATTTCGGGAGACCTTTTTTCGCCGGGATGTCATTTCCGCGAAGCCCCGGCAGAAGGAAAACTATTTTGCCGCAGCAAAATATTTTCCTTTAATCTACCAATAAAACATTAAGTTGCAGATATGTATCGCCGTGCGGTGGGTGCAAAGTCACGCCGGGTGCGGAAGGTGACCGGGCAGCCGCCACGTGCCGTACCACGTGATGATGCGTGAGCGCGCGCGCGCGCGCGCTCGGTGTTTTGTCGAACAACGGCCCGGAGCGTTTGTCCATCCCCGTTCCACCGAGCGCACGAAAGAAAGGATTATGAGGTGCGTGAGCATGGGCCGGTCGAGAGCATTTAACTTTAACGGGTGGTCGGGGCGGTCGGCGGCCGTACTCCGCCTAATCTAACGCCTCCTAATCTCCGTTCGGTCCCACAACCCCCGCCGGTGTTTCGAACGCCGAAAGGGTGATAAGCACCTCGGTGTCACCCCCCGGGCGGGCCGAAAAGGGAAAGTGAATTATTAGTCATATTTATAGCGAGCGCAAGCCGGGATGAGAATGATGGAACGCTCGGAGTTGAAACTCAGCACACAGGCTGGATCAAAAACAGGGGGTTTTGTATCGGAGGAAGACCGGGATCACTCTACCAGCAGGATATAATTGAATGAAACAGCAGGAAATTAAACGGATGTTTAATATACAAAAAGCGAATCGAACACTTGCACTGGTTTGGGTGGTGGGCCGTTTTTTTTCTCCTGCCCTTGGAGGGTTATCATTTATTTTCCGACCGACCTGGCCCGACACTCTCACTCAGATGGGATCATTTCAGAGCGCTGGGTGGGCGATGAGTATCGGTGACGGTAATGTAGTTGCGTGGGCTTTGTGTGCGGTGTACCATTGCGCGCGTGAAATAAGTGAGCGGAAATGAGTTCAAGTACCGGAAGTGATCTAGCACTGATAGAAGCACCGATAGAAGTATAGCATAAGGAAGATGCGAACTGATCAGTGTCTGTTGAGGAATCTAGCTGTTTAAACAATATTTAAAAAAAAAAAACAAATCACTATGATGAACCTACACAAAAATGAAAAAAAACAGCAAATTCTTAAAATTTCAAGCATTGATTTATTCATCAACTCTTGTGAATTCTTATCGCAATACTTAAAGCGAATATTGAGTTTACAAGAAAACCCATAGAAAATACTCCCCAAATGTGGACGTATCGTGAAAGTCCTTTAATTGCTTTGTGTTACTTAATCCTTTCATTACTATCTCGTATTCTTATTGTGTTTCAAAGACAAACTAGACCCCTTACTTGTTGAAGAACATTTAATCAACATTTATTTCAGTAACCATTTCATACAATTTGCCTTACATTACTAAAAAGTTTTATATAATAAGAATATGTTCTGGATCGACTATATATATTTTTATTTTTGTAACAGCTTTATTCTTCTCGTCTTTCCATTCACAAAATTCACAATTCATTTGTGAATGAATTTCATTCATTCTCAAATTCATTAAGAAAACTAAGTGTGTGGAGTTCATGAGCCATGAACAGTCATTTGCCAATAATTTGCCTATATATAAAAAGTATAAAACATAAACAAAAGTATAGAACAACAAAAATATGCTGAAATATGTTTTATCATTTTATCATTTTTTTTATAATTGCGTACCTGAGAATAAATATAATAAGTCATAGGCAGACATTAATTGGGTAAAAAATCAAGCTACGCTGCCATAAAGCGTTCACTACGCCATAAATATTACGTTTAGCTCCCAAAACATTGGTCCTTCGAGATGGATATCAAATTTGTGATCTAGGCGTAAATCTTTTACATAAGTTTCATGATTAGTTCAATAGTTTTCATTAAAAATGATTATTTTAAAGTGCGGAATTTGTCGCCTTTTCCAATAACGTTTGAAGAACCGTACTTCAAGCATGCTAGCAACACGCTTCTTCGAATTCATATCCAGAAGCTTTATTAGCCTCTCTTCTTTAGCGAAATAACGACTCCATTAGGAACTGAAATCGTTAACGCACGCCTGCCGCACGCCGTCCAAAGTATCGATTGCATTTCTTTGCAACCGTTCCATTCCGTCCCACCCGATACCGAACGCACGGGCGAACGAACAAAGTGCGTACGATTTGTCTTGTCGCTCGTGAAACACACCGTCCAAACATAGAACCCCCACGGCCCGGCCCAGCCCGGGCTCGAAGCTATCGGAGCGCAAAAATTATCACCTCATCGCGCAGCAGACAACGCCGCGCCAAACGCCGGAAAGGTACATCTTTCAACGTCCGCCCACCCACCCACAGCCACCGTGTTGGCATCCGCGAACTGATTAGCATGAATAAACACAAAATTTAAAGCCCTTCTCCGACCACCGAGCCGAGCACCAGCGGAAAGCTCGTTCGGGTGGGGGTGGTGAAAGTTCTTAAAATTTCCACTCCCGGTCGTCGCGACACCCGTCGACTAGAACGACTGAAGGCTTTATCATTTCACGGCACGGTCGGCTTTGAGGGGGATGGTGGAATTCGCGGCCATTCGTAACCCGCACCCGGGCGTTGGGACAGTCAGGTGAGGATGAACTTTGTTCGCCTGCCTCGTATGAACCCTTTTTCCAGGGGCACCGGCACCGGGGAATGTCTTAATTCCGTTCTGACAGACCTCATTTCACGCGCCCGCCCGGGCTGGGATGGGGCGGGGACCGCGAGAAAATGCGTGAACAATTTGATGGTCTTAGTGCAAATACCAGCTCCGTCGGTGGTTGGCTCTTCGTGGAACCGGGGATGCTGTTGCCGGTTGCGAGGGTTAACCCTTTCGGGCGCTGCGTAATGGCAAGGCTGCGAAATGGCAAAATGAAAGCCGCCATCCCGTTTCGTCGCGTTTCATGTCGGATTTTGGCTTTTCCGCCGCCGCCGTTGCCTACGTTGGCACATTTTCCCGAAGCGCGGGTGGCGGGTTGTTTCTTTGTAACCGTTCCGCCTCCGTTCGTCGGACGCTAATCGGCTGAAATCGGTCTAGCACGGAGTTTTCACTCCGCAAAACAGCAATGACAAGCACACGGGAGGGGGAGGGAAGCGAATTTATATATTTACTAGAACTTTTCACGCCGACGGTAGGTTTTGCGGAGCGGACCGACTCCTTCCAGCGCTGTCCTGCGGCAGATGAAAGCGAGATGCTGGCGGCGTGTTCCGAGTGTGGGAGACTCGAGATCGACGGAAATCGGCGCTAAGCTTCGCTACTTCGGCTGTTACATTCCTCGCTCGCTCACTTTGCATATTTAATTGTCTTTATTGCTCTGCTGAGTCAATATTAATCCTTCAATAATTTATTAGTCGAGTTATTTAAACTTCTGCCCGGGCGAGTGCGAGATGCCCGGGCGGTTGTGGCTGGCGCGTCGCTCGGGTTCGCGTCGGATGCGCTGGTTCATGGCTTGGGAAGCTTTGTGCCAATTGTGCCGTCACAACATTAGGTAAATATAAAACTTAATCATTCGAAGGGGCACACCCAAGCGCCGCGACAATCTCTTGATTAAATGAACGGTTGGAAGATGTGCGGGAAGGAGTTGTGCGAGCTTGTTCTTTGCCTGAGAAGAGTGGGTTGATTGGGTCGAGAAAGAAAACTTGCTTTAACAGATATCCTTTTGACTATTTTTAGAGAGGTTTTGATATTTTAAAACATCTATTCGAAGAAATAAATCGTGTGTTTCACTACATGCTTGACTTGGTCTTAAAGTGTAGGTTAACATGACGCAAGTCGTTCAGGTGAGAACGAAGAAGTGAGTTGCTACCCCAAAAGCAAAACCAGAATGGAAATCTGAATCGAATTAAAATTGACTACATTAAGTCAAATCCGCAATATGAAAATTCATTGGAAATGTTAGGTGATATCCCTTAATCCAAATCTAACACCATTACACACGGTTTCCATTTTTAAACAAAATCATAGAGTTTTGAGAAAAATCATCACATTTTGAGAAAAATCATAGAAATTTGAAAAAAAAATCATCACACTTTGAGAAAAATCATATAGTTTATAGAAAAATCATGAAATTTTGAGAAAATTTTTCAAAATTTCACAAAAATAATAGAAAATTTGAGAAAAATCATGGAATTTTATTAAAAATCTTCTAAATTTGAGAAAAATCAACGATTTTCGACCAAAGGGTTACACTTGTATTTGGTGGGACCAGCATGGACTAATATACCACGAACAGTTCAAACACAAAAAGATCATCACCAAAAAGGACTAAAAGAAACACGGTCACAGAAGTCTACAACTACACTACAAGCCTATTTTTCTAACCTAACTTCTCACAAAATGTATAAAATATATTTGAAGTCATAACAATGGTACATGATGGACTACCTCATGTCTCCTCAAGTTGTGTCTCCTGAGATTGACCGTTGCTTTGGGACGTAAGAAGCCGTAGTTTATCAAGCACGACGACGAAATTCTGTCACAAAGATGGGCAATATTTTGATTGAGATATGTTCTATTGTTTGAACATCTAAAAAACAACAAAAACCATCAAAATGAAAGAAGTACTCCCGACAAAATAAACATTCAGTTGATAGTTTATTACATGAATCATAACCTTGGTCAAAAATTTCACATAGAATACATAATCCTTGAATTAGTTTGAAACACATTTATTTTTATTCTCAATTATATGATATCGATTGCTGACGAATTAAAACAATCATAATAGGTTTGTGAAATGGATTACAATCTAAGTAAACATAGGTAGTACAGGAAAATAGGTTATTCCAATGTTCCATCCTGTAAAGGAAGGTTGTTCTTTTATGTTGCTCTGCTAACAATCTATGATAGTTAGGTATCGTATGGATGATGGATTAGCAAGATTGGAATCGCTGTATGTTAAAGCGAACATCCATACCGTTGTTTAGCGTTTATGCCATTAGTCGAAACGTTAATTTTAAATACTTTTCCTTAAACATGTCCTCACTGTTGTCGAATAATTTCTTACAAACCACAATCGAACGGTCTGTTAAACGCCGCTTTGCTGCCTGCCGGCCAGGAGAAGTTTTTTTCGCGTTTTCCCAATGGCCCAATCTGGCCTCACGCACCGCATCCTTCGGCTCACTTAATTTTTAACAAGAAAATCCAATTTGCAAACTTCTACGGACAGGAGGCTCCGGGCCCGGCTCGCGTACGTGCTGATTGATTTTGCTTTTCTACAATTCATCCAATACTTATCAATTTGCCAATAACAATATATGCTAATTTACCGTGAAATAAGTTCAACGGCAGCACGGTCCCGTTTTCCCTTTCTCTGTGTATGTGTGTGTGTTTGAATGTATACGTGTGTAACTTTCCGTACGGTTCCGAATCCGAGTGTATCCCGCGTTGCAGCCGTCTTGCTGCGATGCATTACCCGACATGTTTCAGTCGAAAATTTCATGTTTTTCGGGATATTTTTCATTTCCCCTTGCTCTTTCATTACGCACAAATTCACGCACACACACACACACACACACACACACACACACACACACACACACGTACACACGCGCAAGCGGTAGAAAAAATGTGCATCACGCACTTATATTAAGCGTCGGCCGGTCTTGCGTTTTTCCGCAATTTTCTTCGGTTTGGGTTTTGAGCTGAAAAAAAAACGACAGGCGAGAAAGCGAGGTGGAGGAGCCCTGTTTGAACGTGGAAAATAATTCATCCATCAAGACCGATTGCCGGTGCGACGTGGACGAGCAGGCAGAGGATGGGATGGTGGGAAGGGAAGAGAAAAACATCCGAATAAACATAAATTTGCATGAAAATATGTGGCATCACCTTCTCACGTGACGCGCGCTGCGAAACGTGACGCTCGTTGGGGCTGAACGCTGTTCGGCAGGAATTAATCATTACCCCCAATCGGCTGTCAATCGAGGTTGTCTGTAAATTTCGAGTACTCGTTTAGCATGAGCCAGTAAGTGTCCAATGTATCAGTGGAAGCATTGGGAGAATCGTAGACGTTGCTTGTGGTTGTGTTTATGTTTTTTTTAGTTTACTGCCACTTAGACATTTGTTTCACCTCTTTGAGGGTTTTTTATATGCTTCTAATTATTGCAGCCAAGTAAGTTACGTCGTTTTATTGTTGTTGATAACATTTACTGCTATTTGTTTTTGTTGTTTAGTTAAGTTTATCTATGTAAGAAGAAGAAAACTTGATTGTGAGACAATTATAACCAATTTTCTTTGAGTTTCTTAAGATTAAAAAGCTTCTCAGTCCCAAACTAATCACATTATTAGGCAATTTTGATCAAATGTTTCGTGCTGAAATTTTGTATACGATCAACTTTTTATGATAAGAGTAGTGTTTTTTTTTGCAAATGCTATGTTATTCTGGTTGGAGCTGTGCAAAACAAAAGAATGAAATTTTTAATGTTGTTTATTTGTTAATTATACTTATCTAAAATAATAAGCAACGTTGCAATCCATTTCAATTTCAAATATCTTCCATTGCTTAGCCAGCTTTAAACCATACTTAACACACGCTTTGTGTTCTATGTTTTCGGTGGAAGAGATGAATCACTCTAATTAAATTGCATGTTTTACATTACGAAATACTGCCGTTTTTCTACCTTTTCTATTTTTTCCCTTTCTGAAATATCGATTAAATAATAGTTTTTCCTAAGAGTTTTTTCTTCCATACGCAATTTTTTTGAAGAATTATGATTAATTGGCGTATTTTAACGACATCTATTAGTTTTTTTAAATTTAAGAACATTTTAACTCTCTCCTTTATGGCCGTCAAACCTTCCATCGTAAAAACATCTTTTATGTTCTAATTATCCAAACGTTAGACAAGTTTTAAAAGCGTTTCAATGTATTTATGACTCTTTAGAAAGCAAAAACCATTTGTACAGTAACATGTAGCGGGCATTCCTGCCCCATTCAGGCGCTGCCACGTGCCTTGCACGCCACGTATCACGGGATGCGAAACGTTCCACTAACTACAGCCACAGGCCGGCACGCTTGGTATGGAATAAGTAAAAGAAAAACAGAAGAAGCAACAAAAAACTCTACGCCCAAAGAACCGACTCCTCCTAGACGACTTCCTGTTACGATTTCGATATTGATCGCATATTTCCTCCCGGCCGCGTGTGCCCGCCAAAAGAATTTCTCCGTCATTTATCTTCGTTCGACACGAGCCATGACGGGAGCCGGGCCACAGAGCGAGACAACGGAACCGGAAGGCGGCACTGCGAGGCGAGAGCGCAAGAAAAACTCCCCGTACGTACGATTCGACGCGCCCGCACCGGTGGAGCATTCCGGGCGGTCCAGGAATCTTCCCGGACGCTGTATGGATCGCTTCGACCGGTGGACGTTAATTTTTATGCAAGAATTATAGACTGGCTCACGTCCAGCGTTGCCCCCGCGCGGACGCGGTTCGTGTCAGAATGGATGGACGAGTGTCCCTGCGCTTCCACGATCTAGGGACCGCGACCGACGTCCTTTCCCAGCGATTCCCAGGCGAAGGGATGCTGCTGGATGCGGTGGGGCGTGGAAGCAAAAATAATTAGAAGTCAATGAGTCTGACGGAGTGCAGTCAGCCGTTGCGACAAATTTGAAGTTTAAATTTGTCTTGGCCACAATTTAGGAGACGCCGCAAGGACATCAGGAACAGAGAGCGGGGGCGAAAACCGAAATCCACAATTCCTCTGCACGGGAGTTAAACTGTACAACTGTCCCGATTAGGAACAGTCCCCCACCGGAACATCGAAATAGATTCGAATGTCCTTTTCTGCCCGGCGTGCAGCATGTTTTATTTCTATAACATTGCTTTTTTTTGCTTTGGACTCTCCAGCGATTCTTTCACTCCCCTCGAAACGGAAGACAAGGGCAAAAAAATGGCCAAAAAATCGTTAAGTCAGACCGAGGAGCGAGGCGAAAAGGCCAGACAAAAAAACACCCGTGGGGTGACGGTTTTTTCCTCTTCTTCTCGCTGTGCTCTGCTTCCTCCATAGCCAACACACCCTCCCAGTGCGTCCACCCTTGGGTGAGCCAGCGTTTAAAATACAAACAATGAAATGTGACTTCGAAGACGGCGTTTGGCGTATTTTTTCCGCTGCTGCCGCTCTCCTTCGTTCACGGGGGGGGAGGAAACGTACGTTGTACGTGGCCCGGGCGAACCACGCCACTCGAAATCCCTTGCCAGCTGTAAAACGGCACCGGGCGTACGCTGGATGCCGGGGCTTGGCTTAGAGCGCCGTAAGAAATAAGTTTAAAATTAAAAGGCGAATTTGAATCGGTCGATTTATTTGTAATTTAAGGAAACAATAATCGTAAATATTGCTTCACCATAAATTCCGCCCATGACCCTCGGAGTCCCACATCGGTGATGCCCTCGGGAACCTGCGGGATGCGACCCGGGACACACACACACTGCGTAGGATTGGATGGGATGCAAAAACAGTACACAAGATTATCTAGCTGGTTAGCCGGGTTCGTCGGGTGGTAAGAGGATGCTGCCTCCGTGTGGGAAGTGATATGTTAAACACACAAACACACACACACGCGCGTCCGACTAAAAAAGACAACCACATGCAGAAACGCCATAACCACTTAGCACCCCAACCAGAAAGTGCGGAACGAGTGCGGAGTTATCGGCGTTAGTTATCGTATGACACCGGAAAGGGCTGCAAGATGTAAGGATATTCTTTATTGAAAGCCTCATAATCTTGTCCTATAAATAAAAAGCAGCGAATACAATGCAACCGGTTCAAAGAAGAATGCTCCTGATAAGGATAAAGAGCAATTGAGCGTTTGAATCGTTAGGTATTGTTCAGAGGGATTTATTTTCATAAATGTATGAGAGGATGCTCATTCGATTGGATGAACTATGTCTGCTACTTGCGATGAAATTTGTTGGCTAACTTTTAGGTAAAGATGTTGATAACACATGAAAAGGGTTTGTGTTACAGTGGGCTAAGGACTGATAACTATGTTTTGCGATACTAGTTACTTTTATCATATTTTTCATATTTTTTGCTACATTCCAATTCCAATTGTTTGTTAGTTTCTCGCATCTCGCATCAGCATCCCTATTCTTTAACCTGCTTTCTTGTATTTCCCACTATAATTATGTAATTTTATTCTATAATTCATCCGACATATCATTTTAAGCGCTGTTTTACCTCCAACCAATGCTTTCCGCTAACTAAAGGCTAGATCAAAACTCAAACCGGCGGAAAGTTAACAAATTTTGTAAGCTCACTCTCAGCTCTTTTCTGTTTTCTCCCAGTCTGGATTCATTTTCCTACGAAAGAAAAACGACAACTCAGAATTCGTCCGGTGCTTCGGCAGCGGTTGTCGAAGGCCGAGGGATGACTGGAAAATTGTTCGGGATCTTTTCTGCAACATCGTATGTCTTGCTTCTGGATTGCGGCACATACAGGGCAAAAAAACCCATCCTCCTCGCCATGCTCAAAATGGCAATGGCAAAAATAAGCAAAACCCACCCAGAAGCAGCAGCAGCAGCAGCAGCACCGAAGTCAAGTAAGGCTCAGCGAGCGAGCGTACGTGACCAAATCAAATAGAAAGCCTAGAAATGACTGCTCCTTAGGAGCTATCGTTATCTAACTCCTGCATTGACAAGCGGCACCGGCGGCGTGAGGTGGCGTGGCGTGCCGACGCAGACCGGATGAAGTGAATGTTCTGTCTTCGTTCCGGCTAGATCCTTGCACGTCCACGCCACAGGGACGAAAATTCTTTGCTCCATTCCTTCATCCGGTGTAATGAAGCCGAAAGCGTCTTACACACGAGTGGCCAGCGAGAAGAAAAAAGAAACGAAAGCGAGCGTCGGCGGAACGGGACGGCACGCTACCGGGACGTGGGAACGTTCCGATTCGTTGGCGAGTGGGGTGTTGGGTGGGGAGCCCGAGGAGGTGGAGAGGGGAGAGAAAAACATAATGCAAAGTTGCGGCTTTTGGGGCTGGGAAGGAGAGCGACGGTCCGGTCGGGAATGAAGATAAATTAACCGAGTAAACATAAATTGCGGATTAACTTTAAGTCATCGCCCGGATAATGGAAGTAATTTTGAAAATGGCAACAAAACTGGCTTTGTTTTTCG
>KB672791.1:4380855-4393643 GCA_000349145.1 Anopheles dirus | reverse complement strand
TCTCTCTCTCTCTCGCGTTGTATTCGGGCAGAGGTGTAAACGCAAATAGTTTCCTAACCAAATACGTAACAAAACACAATCGACCGCGCTGCTCCCATCAAAATCAGCTGAACGTGGGCTGATTGAGCGTTAGCAGCCGTGTCGATTGCCATCAGATCTCGTTCCGTGTGCTGCCCCGATCCGATCGCTGCGGAGGTGGACCGTTTCCTTCGTGGGGAAATAAATCAATTAATCCCGTCCGTCCGTCCGTCTGCTGTTCTGGGCTGGGAGTGGTGCATCGCCCTTGCAAAGAGTACAGTACAAACGGAGCCGGGCAGAACTGCACGTTACATCACCGCAAGCCACAAATGCGTCGTGCGACGAGCCGGATCGAATGTGTGACCTTGGCGTACATTGGCGAACTGAACGGTCTTAATAAAATTCAATTTTAATTTCCACTCCTACCGAACGAATTTTCCCAACGCTCGATTGGACATAGTGCAGCACATTTTCGGCCAACTTTCTCAATCGCTCGCCGCTCCTGTGTCTTACGGGACGGGGACGCGCTTCAAAACTCACTTACTACCAGCTGTTACCCGGACACGCCGGCGAGCGAAACCGCCGGTTGGCTTCGTGCACGAAACTCGTGCACGAACTACTTCCGAAAATGTGTTTCAAAATGTGTCGAACATTCCCTAGCCGCAAAACAAGCCGCCATAATCGGCGTCAGTCGCGAGCAGCGCAAAAATGTTCAGCGCACTCGTGCCGGTGCGGTCGGCAGTGAAAGTATTTTCTTTTCGCCAACGCGTTGCGAAGGTGGAGGACGCTTCCTGAAGGGTGCCCGCCGCAAAATCCCTTCCAGTGCTTGAGGCACACGCGTCGCACGGCGGCCCACGCTCTGTTTGGGATTTCGGTCTTAAATCAACCCTTGTTACGGGCCGGATTCGCCGGGAGTCCTCTGACAGTTGGCTCATCCCTTCGCCCGAACACTGCGCTAGGGTGTGTGTGTGTGTGTGTGCCAGCATTTTCCAAGCACTTTTAAATTGAACACACGGCAACGGGAAATGATATTAGGCTCAAAAATTATGACAAGCGACGAGACGCGGGACGGATGCGGAACGAGATGATTGGCTTGGTGTGGGGGGGATAAAACGGCGCGCGGTTGTCGCCGTTCGCTACGCCGTCGTACCGTCCACCGAGAGGGATGTTGTCCTCGCGGTGCGCACACGACGTTTTGTCACCCTTCCTGCGAGGATGGTTTGTGGTTGATTTCTGCGGTGCAAGGAACTGACGTTTTGAGGCGATGCTTAGCCGGTTATCGCTTCGACGGCGGATGGTTCTTTTATTTGTCTGTTTCGTAGGAACACCTCCCCACACATACACACGTGTAGCAAGGGGATTTTGCGTGCCAAGGGACTGTCGTATTTGATTGCGTTTTTTTTTTTTCAACAGAGGAAATAAGAAATGTGTATAAGAGTGATAGATATTTTGTATTTGGCTTTAACGGAAAAAGTACTACAACTTCCAAACAATAAAAAGTATATACAATTGATTTTAGATTAATGAATGTTCAAAATAGTTCAGAATAAAATTAGAATAGTTGCTAATAGTTGTTTCAGAACCTACTAATGAATGACTTCATCACAATTAAAATATGTTCTCATATCTACATGAGACGAGCTACTTGTAAGGTCTATGCTCTGGTATGGGATTTGAATAATTCTTTTATTGTTTTAGTTTAATTTCTATTGTTTTAAAAAAAAATCCCAAAAAATATGGATAGATCAAAATTTACAAAAAAAAGCGTTCAAAATAGATTTTGTATGTTCTCAATAGAAAAAAATACAACTGATTACTGTTTGTAATCATGAATTAATAGCCATATTAAAAATGTCTCTTGCCTGATTGAATGAGGTCATTGTTTTTTATGTTATTTTTCAATAAATTTTCAAACGTTTTCAAACGTTTTCGTTTTCAAACGTTATTTTTTCTTATTATTTACGCCACCTGATACCAACACCAAAATCCGTTGTTGAAAGATAACCACAAATCTGGCAACACTCAGACGAAATTGAGCTGTCGGAACGATGTCGCGAAAAACACTGTTACGATTACGATTATGATGATGTTAATAACCGTTTTCACGTTTATTTGCATACAACGGTTCTGGCAGCGACTCAAGAGTCAAGAGTGACGCGGCTGAGGCCGAACGCTACTAAAAGAATCACGTTATGCCATTTTAATTCCACCGTCACACGTTTTTTGTTGTCCGTCCGTCTTGATAGCCCATTCATTCGCCCAAAATAAAAACCGAAACAGAAGAAGAAAGACCACCTTTCGGGCGGGCCGGCAGTGCACTCATCAGCCCGAAGCCGTCAAAACCTGCCACGCAAACACGACCGAGATAATGCATTTTAATGACGTGTGGATGCATTTTATTGCGCGGCCGCACCTCTTGAACCACTCAACCCAGCCCACCCAGCTCCTTCTGTACCGCCCAGTTGTGAGAATGAGGATTCACCTTATCGGCTTTTATACGACCGCACGGTCTGTCAGAGAGTGTGTCAAAAGTCAAGTTGTACATCCCTGCTCGACAGTGGCTTCCCTTTTGCGGTGTCTTGAAATGTCGAAATGATGTCATTAAAAATCATACCGTCCCACTTTTCTCCCACGGCGGGACGATTTAATGGAGGAATCGTTAACCAGCCTCCGCGCGCGCGGTCTCCGTCACGAAGTAATTAAAACATCAATTAAACAACTGTTTCCCAGCCGGTCAAATGTCCTGCCGCTGCCTGTTGCGAGGACGTTGTAGTGAGCGTACCGACCATAAAGTGGCCACCACCAGAAAAGGTCATGAACCGACCTGTTATCGACTAATCCTAAAACTCACTTCACCGGAACAAATGCCGATTATGGAGTCGCCGGGAACGCCGTCTCTTCCGACCCGGAACTCGTTCGGATGATTTTCCGACTTTCGTAGGAATGCGCCGCTCCCTTCAGCGAGGCTGGCCGGGTTAAACCCCTTTATTGGGCGATTTTTCTGTCGATGTCACCCAAAAAATACGCTGTCGACATTGAACTGATAAGAATTCCTCTGTTTCCGTTGCGTACTTACGAGGGTGGACATTAAGGAGTCATCCGAGAGGGCATCGGAGAGCAAAAAAAAAATCGTGAGTCAACTATTCCCGTGGCTCTAACCCTTGACGATTGGGGTTTTTTTTGTTGCTTTGGCCATTTCACTTGTTTCGCTTTTGAATCTAGTTCCAATTCTCTTCCCATTTAACCGATCCGGCTCAACGATAACGGCACGGTGATGGTTGCGAAAAGTGCACGAGGAAAGAGAAACACGGCGTCCTGAAATGACACCCATAAGACGCTGGTAATGGAGCTTGTAAGCACTGTCCAAACGGGAACCGACGCGCCTCAAGACTCATTGGAGCGAGGGCAGCAGGGCGAAAGGCTTCACTTTCGCCCGGCACGGGAACGGATGTCCTTTTCCCCGTGGCGGATGACACCACCAGCAAAGGATCTGAATGCGCATTTTATGTGTCGTCTAATTTTTTTCTCTCTCTCTCACGCTCTCCAGCTACTGCTCGTCCTTCTTAGCCAGTCGTCAAATTTTATGGCCGTCAAGAACAGAAAGTTCCTTATGGTGCTTCGGTAGCGGAGAAATGTGACCGCTTTTTTATATTTCACCATCTCGATGTTTTTTTCTGCTTCATCTTCTTCTTCTGTTGCCCCTGTCCACACAGTTCACCGCGTATTGCAATGACCGTGGATGGAAGTGAAGGATTTGCTTACTTGACAAGAAAGCAGAACGGTTTCGTGCTTTACGTGCGGGCACTGTCGTTACTTGGTTTTTATTGGTGATCGTGACGGGTTTTTGCATGGAAATGTGTTGGCTTCTATTCACAAGACATTGGACAGCAGATCGCGTTTTTAGTTCTTTAATATTATGTCGAAAAGAATGACAATCTTACTAGTGATCAAATTCAATCTAATATCTAATTTTGTCAATCGTGTATAGTTTTCGGATGTTTTTAATTTCATTTTTTTATATAAAAAAATCGTTTCATATTTTCCCAATTTCTTATCGCTCATAAATGATTATCTTTGTTTAAAGATATGAAAATGATTAAAAAACATTTAGATCCTTCATATAAATTGTAAACTGATTTTTGAAAGAAGATGCAGTGAATAGCGAAACTAAGAATAATTTTACAAAAGTACAAGAGTAACATGAGCTAAATTGATCTAATCAACATGAATTAAATCCACTTAGGTCAGCGTACATAATTTTTCCAATCAAAAAGAACAAGGATAGAGTTCATTCAAACTTTTTGTTCTGAACTATTGCATTTTAATAACAGTCAATCAAACCTGCTTCGACATCCTTTAAAGGATCTCTTCATACTGTAATACGTTTGCTTTGGTATGTTTTGGTTTAAATCGCTAAAAAGTTCCAAGGTCATCACTCAAATAGGTAACTTCATTTCGTAATCAGCCTTTTCTTATAACTCCTTGATCACTCTTTTTCCTTGTTTCTCTTCAATCAGCCATCATAACCAATAATCGTTTCATAATCAATAAAACAAAAATTTGCCAAATTTGGACCAACTAGAAAATTACTCAATACGATATCCATCCATTATTCCTCGAGCTATTCTAACGCAGCGCAGCTCAATCAACTCGGACCCTCCCGAGCAGGGTCGGATTCCAAAGACCCATCTCATTAGCCACCGCCAACTGCCGCTGGTTGCACTAAATTGTCTAATTAGGCCGGCAACAGTTTCCCCCTCGCCACCGTGTGTTCGACTTTCACACCGAACATTCGACACCCACCGATCGATGCACCGCAGCACCGCCTGCGGAAAAACGGACCGGCGCCGCTGTCGCTGCTGCCGTTCTCATTTTACATTACGGTGTAATTGTAATTGGAAAGAATTAAGGCAAGTGAATCGAGACACACGCAGATTCAAACGCTGCACAAGAACGGTCGGTCCCTATTTCGGTGTTGCGCGGTGTCCGCGTAACAGGGAAGCGTTATATTGTTCCCCTGTGGCTCGCTCCGCGGGTGGTGCCGTGCCCTGCGGGGCCACTCCGGGAATGATTGTGCGTAAGGTTCGCCGGCGTTGGGCGCTGCACGTCAAGTGGTACTGCAAAAGAATTCCTTGTGGAGTTTTGTGCTCTCGTCTCTCCCTCTCTCTCTCTCTCTCTCTCTCTCTCTTTTATTGGAACGGATTATGAAGGGAACCACGCTTTCAACGAGCACTATTGAGATGAGTTTGAAAAATGAAGTCAAGTTGTCACTTCGATTCGGGTTGCGTGAGAGGAGTCGAGTTCGATGCTATTTCCGTTCCTCTTTGCAAATATTCTTGAAATACAGTTCGTTAAGACAAACTACGCAGGAAGACGTGTGTTCTTGTAATAAAGCTCAAAAAATCCTAACGGAGGATACATTTACCGAATGAGATTTTCCGGTTGTATTTATTGTTTTATTTGAGAAAATAGTGCAAGATGCCATGTGTACCGTGAGTTAAATTAGCTAAATTTCAAAATTTATCTAAATTTCTCGAATATCTCAATCATAAAATAATAAAAAGAGTCTTTTGGAACATTTTGAACAAAACAATCACACTTTAAACTAGAAAGAAGAAACTTATATTTCTTTTTTGTTATTGTTTTCAACAAATTTGTCTTATTGTCCTGCACATTGTATATCCTTGACTAGATCGTTAGATTGTTAACAAAAATTATTTAATATTCTTATAGTATTACCGTCTTTCATATATGCTTAAGCCATTTATACAGGAGTTTAACAGAAAACCTAGTGGAAACAAAACTAAATCGTGAATAAATCATATGTTAGGGTTTTGATCTTTGTAAAGTCAGTTGTAAAACATATACACGTGATACAAGCTTCAAAACATTTCATTCGCACAAACTGGAAGGTATCTTACTTTATCTTACCTCAATTCACAAAGACTAGTTAAAACCAAGCATAAAGCATCAATATATTTTGAAATAATCAATAAGATAAGTTTTTAATTTAATGAAGTATCAGCATCAAAAGTAATATGATGAGTGGTGTGTAATATGTGAAAAATGAAAAAAATAAAATTTGTAAAATACTCGATAAATGTTGAGGAGCAAAAAATTTGCTTTCTTTGTAACGATCAGAATGGTTTATCTTCAATATGAATGTATCTTAAACAGGATATACCTTGTACAATACTACAGAAAACTACGTGTTTTTACAGGTTTAACACTCTGTTCAGTGTGAAACAACCCGAGAACAGTTCATTCCCGGTCGTCGACCGATGGATTGCACGAAAATCCCTATCCCACTACGGGCGTAGAAAGGATTTAACTTGTTATTAATAATTGATTGATTGATGTTTTAAATTTCAAGCCTATCTCGCTCTCTCTTTCTCCCTCTCCGTCTTTCTCCCTCCCTCGCCAATACTCTCGTGCATTTGCCTCATAATCGTACTCGACCCCTTCGATCACAGCCACAGGGTGAAGCGATCAATCGCGATTGTCTTTGCCACGGGTGGGCTTACGGTGTGTAAGCTGGCAGCGGTGTGCGTGGCCGAAAGGGCGTCGGTGCAGAAAATGAGATTGAAATGACAAAACAGAAAATCGGCTTTAATCGGCCACCCGCTCTTTTCCGCTTTCTCACGAAAAGGGTCCTTGGAGATTACTCCTTCCCCCCCTGAAACTCGCTTTTTCTTCCGTTGATTTTGATCATTCCCGGTGTTTTTTTCTATTCTGCTCAATTCAGCCTCCGGGAGCACCAACGGCCGTCCTCCAGAAGGGGTGTCGATTCGGGAAAAAGTTCAACAGCCGCGCCGAAGGAACCGAAACGTGACATATGCCCGGGTTGGCATGGCGAAAAGCGGTTCCGGTTTCGGGTGCGGACGATAATGAACCCCCGGGACACCCCTGACCGTGGTGGTCGTGGTGCAGTCCACCGGCGGTCTATCGCATCGGCAAGATCACCCACCCGGTGGTGGTGGTGGGTGTCTCGGCCGAGATGATAATGCGATTTTGATACCATCCTGTATGACGTTTTGATGAAGGTAGATCCGTCTGGTACGGGGACACCAGACAAATGGAACGTCCGGAAAGGTTCGTTTGCTTATCTTGATGAGTTTCCTCCCCGGAGGTGGGTTTTCATGCGAGTTCGGGGGTTCGAATGTGCTGCGAAATCGGCTGAGCTTCATTGAAGACCTTTCGCTGATTACTGATAAGAATAGGGTTAGTTCTAGGATTGTTTCAG
This sequence comes from Anopheles dirus, assembly GCA_000349145.1. Taxonomy (NCBI): domain Eukaryota; kingdom Metazoa; phylum Arthropoda; class Insecta; order Diptera; family Culicidae; genus Anopheles; species Anopheles dirus. The sequence continues at coordinate 4,386,382 of KB672791.1, read as the reverse complement.
AATATTAGTTTTATTACGCAGACAGGCCTCTACGTGCAGCTTAATTACGGGCGATATTACGGTATCTAATGCAGTGCTTATTGGTGTCGCATCATTCCGAATTAAAGAACATTCGAGGAAAACTAACACGACCACAAAGGGGCACTCCGATTGAAACGTTTTAAACACTAAATTATTTGCCTTCCGCACGGGAATGCCAGGTCCCAGGATGCGCTAACGATGTAACAATAACTCACACCAGTGCAGCGCACCGCACAAGTTTTACACCGCAACTAAATTATGTTCCACTTATCCTCGGAACCGACTTTGGCGCGGAACAAAAACTTTGCATACAGCGCACAATTCTCACCCCAGCCGGGGGCGAAAGAAATACTTTTACTCATTACTAACCCACTTTGCACGGCCCACCGGGAAGGCAGTTCCTTCGGTACAACCGCAACACATCACATCCACGCCATCCGCACGTGGGCTCTTCTGGCGGAACTTTCTTCTCCTTGGTCGTGCGTGCACGCCCGGAAACCGTGCAGGGAGGGAGCGCACGGGCAAATCGCCACTTTACGGCGCACCGGAACGAGCTAATTAAAAACACTTGCGGTACGGTTTTATGTCGGCCCCTCGCGTATGTTGCGGCGTACGCGCGCCGTGGTTATATCTTCATACAGCGCTCCATACCGTGCCGGGGAAGTTCGGGCCCGAGGAACCATGTGCTCTGGTTGCTGGCAGGCGTGCTGCGTTGCGTCACTTCGTAGGTTGCATCGCACACTAAGACAGGTTGGTGTTGTTGAGGTTGTTGAGGAGAAAATAAATAAAGTGTTACAATGTTGCGAGGAAATGGATTTATTTCGATGGGAAAAATATTTTCCGTTTATAAGCACAACAAGCTTGAAGAAGTCTAGTGCTACCAATACTATATTTTCTTAATTTTTTTTCTTAATACATTTCATACATTTCATTTCATTTCATTTTTTAAATAAATAACCACAAAATAATCTAATAATTTCAATTAAAAAACCGTTTGCATTGTTCCTCCTTTTCTGATCAAAATTATCTAAAGACAAACCTCAAAGATACTATTCAGCGATCTACAAGAAACTACTAAACATTCTATAACGGGTTTCACTCAACAAAAACTTTTCTAACTATTACTATTCAAACTAAACTAGAAAATTAAATGAAAAATATGCTGAATTTTTTTCGCAGCCATATTTCACTTTAAAATGTGGACTTTGGTTGATCAACTACCATTACACCAATGAAATGAATCTTTAGTCTCATCAAAAGGATGTTATCAAATGTAAACTTTGTTGTTTGAAATAGTCATTTTTCTCTTATTCAAAGTTATTAGAAAATAAAATTTTATGTTGTATAATATCGAAGTTCTCAAATGCTTTTTCATGATTATCAGTTCCTGTAATAAATTTGATGTTATTTGAGCGATCGAATTAAATTTTATTTGTGCGATTGATGCAATAGTAGAAAGATTTGGTTTAGATTCGTTTATAAGAAATTATGAACAATTAAATTTATGTATTTAAAATATGGTATATCATTCAAAAGGTTCCTTTTCTTGTCGTTCTAGTTTCTCGTACTCGAAAACGTTACGAAACCCCTTCCATCATTGGTACATATACAGTACAGTTCCATTCCATTTGGTAACTTCTCCTTGAAACCCATGCAAATCTCACACGAAATCCTCGATTTTTTCCATTCCCACCGGGAAAGATTTTATTATTTCTGACCACAGCGTTGGATCACCGAGTGTAAACAAAACAAGACCAGAAAACACGCACTTCACTCCTAATTCGACCGCAGCAAACGAAGCAGGCTGGGACGCCGGTCGGAATCCAGCGACAAAAAAAGCAGGGAAGAAAAATCATAATGAGAAATCTGTCACAAATTTTGATGGAATGTCAATATTTGCCAACACGTCAGCTTCGGGGTTTTGGGGTGCGTTTAGTTTGGGTTTTTTCCCTTTCCTTGGGTCGTATTCTGTGTGCGTTTCGTTTCCTTTTCAGCCGACACTTTCCCGGTGCCGGTGTGCCTTATGTTGCGGTGATATTTTCCACACGAAAGTAAGAGCCCGTGTGATGTTGACGTTCAATGTCCCATTCCGGCGTTCAGCTGTTTTGTTTTCACTTTTATTTTAACCCTCGATCAGCAGATTTTTTCGACTTTTCGTTCTTCCAGCTCCTCAAGATCTCAAGGTGGCACAGGCCTGGAAGCTCGTGCCCGTTTGAAGAGGAGCCACTCGGTGTGCTGCTTCAAAACTCCTTCCTGAAATCGTACGGAATGAAGTGCGTTGAAATGCGAAAGTGCATTCGACTAGAAGGAGCCCCGGCAAGGTTTGTGGAGGTTTTCCCTTTTGTTCACGCGCTCTCACTCTTTCTGCCCGTCCCGTGCCGGGCGTGAGTTTTGAAAAAGTCATTATTATTTAAATAAGACAACCCATCTCCAGTCTTAGTTCGTGCCAGCACGACACGCCACGAGCAATCAGAATTTTTCGATAAACAAATGTATGAATGCGCATCGTTCGAGTGTCATCTCGGCGGGATGGCAGGCCAGAAGAAAACACACACACGCGCTCTAAACGCCGTTCGAAAGTAAATATAGAAGCTGCGCCGAAGTGTGGCCCATGCGAGACCGCAATGTCCGCACCCGCACCCGGGAAAAGGGAAAAAAAGGAACCGAGAGCGTTACGCAATAACGGGAGCCCACCCCACGGGCAGCGATGGCAGGGGAGAAACGTGTAAAAAAGGGTTGAGTGGGTAACTTCTGCTTGACTCATCACTTTTGACATTATGTCGTGAAATGTTTCCCTATCACTTCAGCGCGCCAAACAGCGTGCCTCGGTATTGAAAGGGAAATTTTTGAGCTGGAAGCACATTTGATCTCTCGATCTCGCTTGGTGGTTCGGGGCGGTGTGGGGGAGGAGGGTGGTGGCGTTGGAAAATCTTGTTTCGGTTTTATGACGCGTACATGTGATTGGTTTGCTGGCAAAAGTGTTGACGAAGGCAGAAAAAGCAGGCAAATGAAATCTGTATGTGCTGCGATTCCGGTTTGACAGGCGCGTTCTGGGAGAGGGTTTTTCACTTGAACGAAAAGGATTTTTAGTTTAAAATAATGTAATGAAATGTCTTTACGCGAGAACCGTTCGTTCATGTGTGAACTGGAGCTACTGAAATGGGATTGAAGTATGAACTTTCTGTAAAAGAAAACATCTTGGAGCGTTAAGCAAGTCATAGAAGGCTTTTAAGGTTTTTAATAGGCTTTTTAATGCTTTTATACGTTCTTTCTTTGTTATAGAATGTTATACATTGTATAATTTGTCGTTGTTTTATAAGCAATGGTTTTCATACTGCCAGACATATTCTACATTAATATTCGTATAATTTTTACATTTTTATGTATTTATTTAATTATGTATTTATGCATTTAATTCCTTAATATTATTTATTGCAAATGAGTTGAAATGTAAAACGTGAAAAATTTTCATGTAAACTCTACTTTACACTTTGATTGTTTTTTTTTCGGGTTACTAAACTTGCATTAAGAGACTGTACGAAACTAACTGTTGAACAAATTTTATACATAAATTTATGTTTTAAAATCTCGTTCAAAATTTGAAATCGTGTGATCTCAAGGTTTCCATGGAGTAAAGATAGAAACATTTTTGTTTAAACACCGAACCACGCTTCCACGTTAATAACTCTTTTATATCTTAATATAAAGAATATCTCAATAATTACTAATAACGAACAAATTCAGCATGAAACACAAAAATAAAGGAATCCCGGGAATGTTTAGCTCGGAAACCAGGTGGAAAACAATCCAAACTCACTTGAATTTTGCTTTTGTTCACATCTGAAATGTCCTCGAAGCATCTTCCACCCTCCGAAGCGTTCTATGCGCTGTTTATTGTTCTTCAAATAGACATCTTCCTAACACCTTGCCACTGCCCGAAGGAACAATCTCCAAAATTCCCTTCCGAAAGAAGTACGTGGCGATAAAAATCATTCCGGTACGAAATAACCCTCTCGAGACGCAAACCGCTCTCACTTGTTCCTCGGCCAGCGTCGTAATGCTACGTTCATTTGAAAGTCAAATGAGCACTCCTTCGAGCTCCGCTGTATTGTACACCGCTCTTGACCCCGCCTCGACGTCGTCTTGCTTGCGATGGAGCAGAATGAATCCTTCGATCACTCTCGGTGAGTTTTCTTTTACTGTCACCTTTACCGTGTGCGCCGGTTCGTGTCTTATCGTGTGCAATCTCATCCGCAACGATCTACAAATCCTCACCGATACATACACTCACACACCACCGTCCTCAAAATGCCACTAATCAATCGAACGCTTTCGCAGGCCGCTCGACGGTACGCTTAATGGCCAATGGAAGCAACTGGTTCCGGATGCCAGCGATACTCAAAACGAAACCCTGGCCGGGGCCCCGGTCCCGGCACCGCGTCTGGTCCCCGGGCGGTCGTCGGTCTGGCAGGAAGGCGATTTAGAATTCAAATTTATTCGTCACGGAATCCCGACCCCGTTCCGTCGCACGTCTTCGTCACCGGCGGGAGCGGTGCGGCGTCGGTGAACTTGACCTCCTGGCTTAGTGAAATTGAAATATGCGTCATTTGAATGCGATTTGAGTTTTACTTGGCCATTTTTCCCGCACACGTGTGTGCGAACACTCACGGGATGCGCGTTCTCCCGCTCTCTCTCTCTCTCTCTCTCTCTCTCTCTCTCGCTTTCTCTTTCGCGCGTTCCAGTGAGCGTGCCTTTTGGGAAACTGCCTTCGAAGCGAAGCAGACAAAAGCGTTGCACACAACTGACGCCTGATGCCAACTGCACGGACCGTGCAGTTCGCCGAAAGGGTCTAGGTTCTAGGACAGCACGGTGGAGTAGTAAAAAAGTACGGGAACACACACATAGCAAGTTTACATACGGCGCCAGTGTGTACGACGCCAGGCTCATACTAAGTACAGCACAGTACTGTTGCTGCGGGAAGGATGTGCAATCGGTATTCCGAGCAAGTTCAAACGGTACGGAGCGGTTTACGACCGAATGCGAATGATGAAGACTGCAGTTTTTGGCCGTTTTTGCCGTGCCAACAGGAAGAATAGTTTCCGAGCGACTGTGTCTATCGACTCTGTGTGGGTCGTTGACCTAGTGAAAGTGAAATGTCGGTTCTGACGGATGCAGGACGTCCTTGTGGGATGTGTGGAATTGAGAACGTTGCGTATTGTGCGGGACTCTATCCGTGGGACAAGATTATATTTGTTGGGATATTTGGAGAGGAGGAAAATGGCTCGAAGACTCAATCCTTAATGATTTATAATCGATATTCTCCCCGAAATTATGGCTGTTTATTATCATTTTCAAGGCTCCAACATGAAAACGATAATTTGAGTGTTCTTTAGTAAATAATTTAGTATGTGAGATACATTGGTTTGGTCAATACATAATTAAATAAATAAATAAATTATATATTTATTTTTTTCAATGCATTATCTTTTCTATATATTTTATATAT
>KB672791.1:4300166-4365846 GCA_000349145.1 Anopheles dirus | reverse complement strand
CTTAATTACAATAAAAGTTGCTCACAATCTGGATTCTGTATAAAGAGCATTGTGCAAGTGCAGTTTTTGTGCTATGTGAAAATTGCTCGTAAAATGTAGTTGGAAATTATGCTGCAGAAAATTCTACTGCAGCCTTGCATTATTTCTTTTTGTTTCAAAAGTTATTTACATTTTTTTCATCCTCTACTAATCAATGGATTTTTTTTTTACAAAAATTGAAATCGAAAGACCATGAAAGAACTCTAAAAGTTCCATGAAAAAATGAAAGACCAAAAACTCTAAAAAGATTGATTGATACAAGAAGGTCTGCTAGGGCTGATGCAGGTTATGCGATCAAATTAGGGTATAATGTATGTCGACAAGGCTTTAAATTAAATAATTACAGATGAAAAAAGCAGCAGTACTGGAAGCAGCCTCTATACTCAACAATATTTCTAAGTTCCTGAGAATAATAAGTTACTTAGAATAATATGGAATAATATTCTTCAAAGAATGAACGTAAGCCACAAATAAGTCTTAACAATCTATCGAAAGTGAAATAACAAAAGGATCAACTCGTTCAAACTACATGAATGATTTTGATTGCATAGTGTAAGAGGCAAACGATATGTCAGGATTATCTTCTGAAGCTAGTGGTGTACAAATACGGAAAAAAGGAAAGTTTTTCTAGGAGGGTCTTTTGAAAACGACTTTAAATTTACACCAAAAGAAGACTTTAAAGAAAAATGTATTTAATTAACTTAACACATAGAGCAGAAAAAAGAAGAGGTCCTGAAATATTTTAAAATTTTCTATATTTGGAATATGCCAATATTAAACAAAAAAGAATGTATAGCCAATCTAAAGCAATTATACTTAACGGATATAGATGGGAGCGAGCTTGAAGATGAAATTATCCATTTTTTAATATTTTTGGAAGATTCTTACGATCAGGAAGGAGAAGCTAACAAAAATGACTATCGTAAATCCCTAGACATTGCTTGGTTGTAAAAAATATCCCGCGAAATGTCTTGTACTTTTCCAAATGTGGAAACAATTCATTTCTACATTCTTCTTTACATTTTTCCATTCTCTACCATTCTTTACATAGAACAATAGTTTTTGGATAAAAAAGATACAAAACTATCATCGATGAATTTGCTCGAAAAAAATCAAGGAAAAAACTAATTTAGGTGTTATTTTTCATAATTATGTTTAAATATTAGCTAAGAATGTTTGTTTTGTTTGTTTGTTTGTTTGATTTTTTTATAACGGCCTGGCCATATTAACCCCTTTCGGGGATGAATGGGTAAGGGTATGAGGTTATGGGAAAATTTTGGATCTATTGGTATTGTTATTGGTTAGATGGATATGTTATTGTTTTTTATAAACACTTGAATAACTCTCAGATAATCTACGTCTCTCAGAGCCAACATAGCTAAGAATGTATTTTATAGAATTATTTGCGTAAATAGTATAGAATTTAAGGAAAATATATTGTATATATAATGTTGTTATGCATTTGCCTCTATTAATTCAATTAATTTGTCAAATTGAAAATATGTTATACACATTCAACCTCTGTGTTTGTTGCGATGAGCAACACATCAAACTTTCGCGCAAAAATGACACTTTAGGAAAATAGGTAAAAAACTAAAAGCTTTATCGCTATTGAACCAGTAATAAGAGCTTGCCGCTCTATCTTCTTGTCTTTCATCGTGCTTGGCTTTCGTTGTCGTGCTTCGCATTCGTTTTCCTTCATATATGTATATGTATTTGTAATTGTATTTATTGATTTCAATTCATTCAATGCAATTCATATTCTCTCTCCTTTCTTCTAACTATTATCTCTCCTGTCAAATGGTTACATTTTTTTCACGATTTGTATATATTTTTTACACCAGAAAGCCCGTATTAGCAAATCCAGTGTTCGATAAGAAAACTAAAAGTGGCAATTAGGTAAAATAATAACTGATAATTTTTAAACCTTTATGAAACTTAAGTGATATGGAAAAATGATCCTTTTCTTCGTGTGATGAAATCGGTGAATAACTAAACCGAACTCTTTGACTTTAATATCTCGACATCCGCTTTCCAAACCCGACTAATCAACAACTTCCAGTAATTCCTAGTGTTCGTCTTCCCCATCTCTTTTCCCCTATCCTTTATAATAAATAAATAAATCAATAAATAAACAGATTGCTTATGAATCAACGAAGAACGGCCTGAGTGTATTATTGAAAATAAAAACTAAGCTTGGATTTCTTAATGTGGTATTAACTAGCCGTATTGCTTCTATTAACAATTTGTATCAGTAAAGAAAACCGTATGAATTGAATATAAAACTTTACTAACAAATTTGTAACTTCACAGGGGCCCCGTTTATTTTACCGCTTAGGGCCCCGGGATGTTTAAATCCGCCACTGCCTGGAAGGCGAAAAACCACAAAGCTTACCCAAATACCCATCGCCGCAGTGCATCAGCGTCACACAGACTCCGCGCCTAATAAGACACGATAATTGCAGCAGCACACGCCAAAACAAACACGGGACAAATCGGGCTGCGTGTGCCGCTGCGGCCGCACTTGCCGCACACCGGGACCGGGAGCCGAAGAATGAGCTCAAATTGCCGGATTCATACAATTAGCTGGCGAATCCGAATCCGAGGCTATTTCTTTGCGACCGCGTTGCCGCAAGCGGTTGGCTAAAACCCCGATTGAACAAATTGCTACCGAAATTGCAGCCGCACGATATGGCGTGCCGTGTCAACCCTGATCGGGAAAGAAGACCGAGGCTACAGCAACTGCAGACACAAACACAAAGCAAAAAAAAAAACCGTCCCGATCGCATCCTTATACCCTTCGAAAGCCCCTGAAAAAACCCCGGGCGGATGATTATGGGGTATGTCGAAATATTTCAATTACACTTCGTGTCGGGCATCCTCCGAGGCCGACGGATCGCAAATGTCAGGATTTCTTGCGTGCTTTCTCGAAGCCTCTGCGCTCCGCACGGTCCGCTCAGTATCTGGCCAGATGGACAATTGACGGAAATTTGCTGTGGCGCCTCGGGCGAGAAGAGAAAATTTCACGCCATTGCCAGAGCGAAAGGGGGCTCGCCTCGCCATATCAATAGTGCTGCGTAGGATGGGTTTGAAAGTTTTGGAGAGTATTAGCGAAAAATAGAACGTGAACACAAAAGGCAATTTACCCGGGATTGAGGCGAAAATATTGTAAGCAAACTCGGGGACATCCATTGTTGAGCCGCATTCAAACGTAATTCTTTAATGGATTTAGGTACAGGATATGGTCTGAATTGGTTGGATCGGCTCATTGCTGTAGGTTTCCCGTGCGATAAGGTTTATAAATTGAAAGGATTCGCGAGAACATGGACAAGATGACATGGTCCATGATGATACATATATCTGTACAATTCTAGTTTTTATATGATAGACCTGCTAACTAAATGCCAAAGAAGAAGTAGTAGTATGCAATTTAGGACATTAACAATCGTATCTGATATCTTGGAAGAATTAAAAACAAAAAACTTTGAAGGCAATTATGGCTGAGTATGTCCTATAAAATCGACTGGAAAGAATATTTCTTTTGTTAATACAATACAACTCCAAACACTTCAACATCCTTCACACACTGTTCCTCAACATTAACAACAAACACTTACCCTAATTTGAGACCGACTCACTAGCAAAACCAGTTTGTTGTTTCAACGTGACATTGTTCCCGGAAGCAGCCTAGTCTCACTGTCGTGGCTGTTATTTTGTTTCTGTTTACCTCTTCCCGAGGATCAGCTCCGATCACCTCCACAAACAATCGAATGACAGACCAATGTAAAGTGCAGCCGCTAGAACAAACAAACAACGTACAGCGACGCAAGTCGACCAGTAACAAGCCGTGTCGCTTTCGCCGTGTCGTGGGATCCCTCCCAGAAGGACCCCTTTTGGTCCACCGTTCGCTGCGGAAACAGAGCCTCGGGAGCGGGAGCTGCTAACGCGTGTGCGCGAACCCATCCAAACAGGGATTTGGTGTCTCTCGCCGACAGGGAAGCGCTAACGACAACCCTTTTAATAATTTATCTAATATTAAAAGTTTTCCCGGTATTAAAATCAACACCCCTGATGATCGTGGCCCGCAGGGTACGCTTCCAGCACGCTCCGCGCTAGAAGGGGTAAAACTCGTCCCGGGCGCTGATGATCCTTTGATGCGGTGTGCCAGAACTAAATCAACCACCTTCGCACAGGGGGAACTGTGGACGATGGACTGGCTGCGTCCTTGCGCCGTCGAAATGTTAACGATAATCCTTTTGTGTGTGTCATTGTTTGATTAGAATCGGCGCTCCGAAGGGGGTGGGATGGATCACAGCCCAGCACGCTTGTCTCGGTCCGTCTACCCCCCGAGGCCGGATGATTATTTTGATAAATGAATCAAGTGCCGTCGGACTAGGCGATGAAGCTTTGATGAAGGGAGTTCTGGGAAGAAGATTTACCACCATCGATGGTTCGAGTTCGGGAATAATCGAAAATAGACTCGCAACTCGCACGTCCCACGAGCTATGATTGGCGATGGGTAAATGAAGGTGTTTGGGAGGCACACTTACGCATAATTTCAACATTCTTGGCGAGCTCCACGTGTTCTACGCACACGTCGTTCATTAGCGAAAATATGTAGCTTCATACAGAAAAAACCATTAATTCACTTAAACGAGCTCAATATTGAGAAAGGATGCGGCACACCACAACCGTCCACTGCTAGTAAGGATGTCTTCGTTGTCCATCCTCCAAGTGCTCATTTGACAAAGTCTCGGCCTGTCCGTCACGTTCGCATCCACCTCGTGCACGAGCCAGACATGTAATTCTGGTAGCACACCTTGCTTGTCCGACGTCAGATCCGAGCAGTGCGATAGCGCGAACGATTGACGATCACTTACGCCATCCCGGCAGACGCGCAAAATCTTCGCCGGCAAAAATGTAATAAACAGGACACGGCGAAAGAGGAACCAACAACGAACAAAAACAAAAAAAAGCAGCACGATAAAGCTGAACCTCGTGGTCGTAAAGCGTCGCTGAAACAATCTGTTGATGGTTTTGTGCGGGAAGAGATCGAAAACATAAAACACGTTACCCTCCTCGAGCGAGAGCGATTAATCCAACAGCCAGGAAGTTGCGCTTGGCAGCATCAAGGAGCGAAGTGCATCTTGCGCGTGGAGAACTTTGCGATTGCAAACCAAACAAAACTTGTCTCACGCAAGAGGGCTCGTTTCGTCGCCCAGACTTTTTAACTTGGGACAGGAAAGTTTAAATCCACGAGCTGGGTGGATATCGACGAATGGGCCCGTACGTACTTCATCAACGTCATCCGCCTTCGCGTGTACCCCGAAGCGGGCAGATTTTAACTTTGAGCCCTCGACCCCGACTTGACGCGGACCACGATGGAGATGATGATGACGGTGATGGTGTTTTTGATATCGGAGTGCTGCTGGTGTTGCATTATATTTTATTCATTACTCGGAGCCCCGAGATGAAGGATATGGATCAGTGTTTATGGAAGGATCAACTGATCGAGGAGAATTTTGTGTGATAAAAATACGCTTTTGATTGTCTGTTGAGTTCGATGTATGTTTATTTCAAATTTTCAAAACTGATTGTCTATGTTGAAGATCCTTTATATCTTGCACATCCATTTAACAAACAAAGGCAATTTACTCTCTCTCTTTTGTTAAGCGATCCATCTCTTAACCGAGGCGTTGCAAATCTTCCCACTCCTGACAAAAAGCGAAGGGTACTTACCCCTTTTTTGTGAACCCATTTCCCATTCCCAAAGGAGTTCCCTCGCGTCGGTTTCGGACCGTGCGCCCGTGAACCTGCGAACAAGGATTCCCGGCACTCAAAACACACGGCCTTTACACCCCATTTGCGAACGAGCGGTCGTGTCAGCGACTTATTTGTGTTGCGTTCTGCGACTGGGTTGAAGCAGCAACCCAACCAAGCAGGAAAAAAGAGCAATTAAACCCGCAACACCCGCAGCAGGGTGGCGAAGGCGGGAATTCAAATCTTTGGCTGCTTCCCGTGCACAATAAAAACGTCTCAGAGTTAACTGCGGCTGCTGCTGGTGCTGCTATTCACCCTCCCGCTCCCTGGAGAACGTTCAAGGGACACCGGTTCGTGATCATTAATCAAACTCCTATTTGCCCGTGCCGGTGCCTGCAAATACTAATCCGTCATCATCGCGGTGCGCCCGTGGCATGCGCCACGCGGAACGCGTTTCCGGTACGCTTCTCCCGCTCCGGGAGGGGTGTTTTAAAAACTATTTGTCACTGTTTAAATAGGCGCGATGAAAACGACTGGTTAAAGCGTCTTATCATCGCGTTTGCGGAGGTTTCATTCTAGAGATACGAATAGGATGGGGATCACCGCTAAGTAGGCTGTGGAATGGGGTGGCCGGGATGATGACGTGCTTTATTAAAATGTTAGCTTGCTAATCAAATCGATTCCGTTCGTGTCAGGATGCGTTCCATTATGCTTTTTTCGCATTCCAACCCGATAATTCGATTGACCACCATTGCATTGATCGAGTAGCTAAATGGAAACGTTTAATGTTTTAGCACATTCCGATAGCGCGTTGACAGCCTGGCAGGTGATAAGCACCGGGAAGCCTTGGAGAAAAAGAAACACCAGCACAACGTCACAGCAATTCACACGAAAATCCATCCCAGACATCATAAATCAGTGGCCGGGGGAAGAGCACTACAACCAATGTACCGCGCCATCCACCATTAGGCATGAAAGTCCAACAAACCTGTGCATCGAAGCAGGCCGTGAATTAAGAAGGCTTGTGCCCGTGCTTGCTTATCGCGCACGGGGTGCTTTTGAACTAAAAGCAAATTGACCTAACCATTTCGAAATTCCGTCCGTTCGGTGTGATTTAGGTTGTGTGCGCGATTCGATTTCTCATTGATTCCCTTTATTTCTGGATTGGGCGATTAGAGTTAAGTTTAAAGCTGAAGGTCGCTCTTCGAAATTTTCAATAATTTGAACGAATCAAAAACTTACGCAAGCAATTACAATGACGAAGGCTCAGAGCCTACAGGGTTCTAACTGTTTTATATTTCATATTTTAATTTATAGTAATGTATTAACTTTAGTTTCACATATAAAATAACAAATTAAAAATGCAATCTTATTAAAATTGAAATATTTTTTAACATGCATCTCAAATTTTACGTCGATTGTTCCCTGATGGCAAAGAAGATATGTCTTCCGGACATTTTTCTCCGCCAATGCAATTAAAGATCTTGCAAAGCCATCACGAAACAACGAGATGATAATGGCTTAATTTTCTCATAAAATGAAGTTACATCAACTCAAACTATCTTTAAGTATCAGACTTCCATCACTTTTATTCCTTGGAAAATATAGTTTTTCAATAGCTGCTAGCAATTTCAAAAAGAGTTTGCTTCTCTTGTAGATACATAAACTATGAAATCTCACAAAACTATTTTGTTTCCATCTACAGTAGCTAAAGACATCTTCAGAAACCTTCAAATGTGTAAAAGTTCATCTATCTAAACTAGAACATTAAAAGTTTTATAAAGTATTGAAGTGAAACCCACTCAAATTGGATTATTTTTGTTGGGTTGCTCAAATAAAAACAACTAACAAAATTTGAAATAAAAGCGTACAAACACTTCTTCTAAACCACATAGCTATCTTGCTAAATTGACCGTACAAAACCAGCCTCTAAAGTGTCTCACACAAGCGTAACACAGACATCCATTAACATTGTTGTATTATTATAATTACTGCGACGCGATCGAGACAGATGACTTTAATGTTAGACATTCCTGAGAGTTGTCGATGTGAAGATTTTGTTTTTTCCGTCTTCTTTTTTGCTCGATCGCCCATCGGAAAGGAATCCAATCTCATGTCCGAACCAAACCAACGACAGCACCCCAAAAAAGGACTTCTTCTCTGGTGGTGGATTCTTTTTCCCGATGCGTTCAACGTGTGCACTCCCCACACAAGTGCGTTTGCCATTCATCTTTCCGAGCGGACGGTTCGTGTCCGTTCTTTCGAGCGCTCTTTCTGCGCTCCATTCCACTGTGACCAGAACGGTGCGCACGAAGGATATAATGGGTTTGGCGGTTCCGTCCGTCCTTTAGCGTCTCTTTAGCGCTGCATTTTTAATCAAGTCGTAAATGAGACTCCCGGTAGTCGGCTACCGGAATTTAATATGGTTGTCATTAAAATACTTGGCAGAGGTTTTTGTTTTGTTCGATACGGGTTGATTTAGGATACTGAAGTTTTTTTTTTCTTTAGGCGTAAAAGTTGACTCATGCCGAGAATCGAGCACTTAGCCGAATCCTTTCGTTTTGGCAGAAAATAAAACAACTATCGAAAGTAAGAATCATTAAGAAATCCTTCTAATGCGTTTAAAATGCACTAAACAGCCCTCTTGCATATCATTAGCACAAAAACAACCCCATTCAACAAAACCACAGAACAGAAGAACATTCACATTACAGCGCAAAAATAAAAACAAACCATAATCCTACGCAGAACGCATCAAACAATGAAATCAATCATAAGCCTCCATCATTTATTTGCCCTGGTTCTATTTCGTCTCGCTGTCAATGTCGGAAAGGGTGGTAAGACAGAAAAAATACAAAATCCAAACCTCCATGTCTTCTGCGGTCGAATCTCCCGTCGATCCCGTCGCTGGAGACGTGATCGTGGTATTGTTTTTGTGTTTGCGCGTTCTCGGGCGCGCGCGATCGCTATCGATCGGCCGTACGCCAGGAGAAGGTTTCGTGCAGCAGGGAGACGTTCTTTGCTGTCTCGCAGGTGGGTGGATGACGGATTTTGAAACGCACTCGAGTTGTGGACGGCACCACAACAATGTCAGAGGGTAGGCATGCATGCTGGCATGCGTGCGTGTACAGTGCAATCGATCGGCAAGGTAGGGCAAACCGAGGCAACGATCGCAACTCTGTCTGCAATTGTCTTCTCGATCGTGGCACGTCAAGCCGTGTGCGTTTTGACATGCTCGTTTTATTTCCCTTTACCTGGCAAGGCGCTGGAAGCAGGAAACGAAACGGGGAGGAGGCCCAAGGAAAGTGTAAGTGTCTGGTATTCTAACCACCCCACCCATCGCCTGTCTGAGACGGTTCCTGAGACGGCTCGCGCAGGAAGGCGGCTCGCTCGAGACATCGAGACATTGTGCGATCGGGGCTCGATTCGATCGTGGAACGAATTCGGATGGTGACGTGTTGCGAGAGACTCCGTCAAAATAAGCGGGTTGACGGGTCATGTAAATTTATTGTTAAGTAACGAACGAGAATAAGGTCACGCCCAGGCCGTTTTGATAGGGTGTATAACGGGTTGATGCTTTTCCGGAGGCGGTTAGCGAAAAAAACGTTGTTTGCCAGAGTTGAGTGCCCTGCGCTGAGCGTAAGAAATAAGTTGATGACAGTTTTTTTACTCATGATCTCATGATTAGCATAAATACACAGAGTAACTTATAAACAGCACCTCCATGTTTTATTTTGATGTATCTTTCTTTTTTGATATACAGAAAACATTGCTAAGATAAAGTTAAAACTATATTGCAATTATCTACAATTTGACATGTATTGTTTGCTTTAAAATTACTTTTTTTTTAACCATTTCTGCTCAGAAAAAGCTCAAATAATTCAACTTTTTTCGCATTTTATCAACCTTTTGGTATCCTTTTATACGATGACAAAATAATTAGCTTAATAACTAAATAAACATTGTTTAATTAAACCATTTTGAAAATATAAAACATTAAGCCATAGAACCAACAAACAAAATAGAAAAATATATTAGCAATACAATATATTATCCGAAAAATAGAAAATGATTATATTTTGTGAAAATGGTTATATTTATACCGTTGTTGTGATCCTTTCGACAAACATTGTGGCCGAGCTACTAACTTGCATGCTCATAAAGCAAACATTATGGTGCTATTGTTATATCGCTCAGTGTAAACTCTTCGTTCTTCACGTTTATTATTTTGTTTATCGAAAAACGTTAAAAGCGCACATTTCCAGTAACCCCACCGTCTGATAATAAACGTCGAACAAACACATTTAGTAATGATAATACGAACTGCTAACGGGGCCATCCATCGACCCAGTACCATATACTCTTGTCCCTGTTTTATGTTCTGTTTAATGTCTTAAAAACATACTTCAAAATGTATCCTTAACCTCCGCGGCCATTAAGCCGGCAGTGAAACGGAAGCTGGCCCAAATAATTATACACATTCGCGCAGACATTTTCCGAGTGAGAGGGAAAGCAATTTATCAAATCATGCCCCAAACACTTTACCCGCCCGGGCGACCGGTTGGCGAAAATGTTTTGCCCACCCGAGAAACGCACTCTTGCTTCGGGCGACTTTACCCATTTATTTACTGGCATACCGGTCCATTCCGATCTCCCGAAGCTAGTAAAGCGTACGGCGGTGACAAAATATTGTAATCAATTTTAATAAACTCCCCGGACGAGTCGGACCTCGCAGCGATGTTTTGGGAAGACGGTCGCAAGAGAAAGATTGTATCGTAAGAGAAAGATTGTTGGTGAAACCGCGCTGGGAACGTCGAAAATTGTGAGGGTATCGAGTTTAAAAAAAGGAGTTACTTGCGATGGAAGCATATTGTCCACTCTTTGTTTGTGTTTAAGGCATATAATGTTGCATTGACTTTTCGTAGAATTTATGATTCCTTAGAGCGCTTTCAAGATCGAACATCTGTCTGTCGACTTGGCGGTGGAATGGCGACAATCGGTTACGCTGGTACGACAACCGATCGCGGACAACAGTACAACCGTACAACACACCAATGAATTAGTAATCAATCGTGCAGACGATCGAACTGGCACCTTTCGGATCGCTGCTTCTCCGTAGCACCACGCACCAGACGGCCAACCTACCGACATGATTGGCAACCGGTATCGTGGAGCATCCTTCAGCCGGCATCCACGTTTCCTCCCAACGGGTAGTCGCCCGTCGGAACCGGGCAGATGAGCGTTCGGTCAGTCAGCACTTCCCGAATGATGGCTACCGAGCGCCGCTCAATAAGGAAAGGAAAGAACTTTACAGCAGCAGAAGAGAGAGAAAAAAAACACAAAAAGGAAGGAAGAAGTACACACACGCTGCATTTTCCAACATGCAACATGCGCTTCGGAACAGTGACATGCATCCGGCGACGACGACGACGCTAATGTAAATCAGTGGAGGGCGCCATCGCGCAACATTCCAAGTTTAGACATAAGCGCGCCATTCGGGTTTTCGCTGGCTGCCCCCAGATGCCCGGCTGGCTGCGGCCGGCCCAGCTGCGTGCGTGCCTGTATGTGATATGATTTACGATTTGTTAAATAATTGCGAACGCGAGCAAAAACGGGCTGCCCCGTAACCGATGTTTTTGCTCCTCCGTCGCCAGCGGATGCCCCGGCGGAGGCTTAGCGCAGGCGCCTCCTACGTGCGGACGCCGTTCGATGGACTGGGGATTGGGTTCGGTCGGTTTTCGGACCGATGAAGTGGTTAACATGTACGTGTTGGGGAATGGGTGGAGAACGTTTTCCGTCCCTGTCCGTGGTTGGCTTCCAGTAGGGAAAGCAAATCGACTGGGGTGGAAAACGGTGATCGTACGGGCGAAAGAACGATCGGTTCTTGGTGGACTAAGCTGTGGAACTGTACAGAAAACATTCGATATATCCAGATCTAAGCACTATTCCTGCCCAACAAAACGGAAATTTTAGAAAGGTATATCGTCTTAAGAAACTATTCTCCATGGTATTTAAAGTACAGTGAATTAATATCAGCCCATTTATGGATAACCATTCATGTTTGGATTTCTTTTGCATTATTTGAATTCATTAAACCATAAGCAGGATATTTATTTATAAAACAGTCACTAAGTTTGAGTATCGCGAGAATAGGAGCGTTAAATCATCTTATTTTCTTTAAGAACCATGACATCTTTATCTTGTTTGCGATAGAAACTTATAGAGAACCCATTGAATGCATAAACTATGTTATAATTTTATTATTATTATTATTATTATTATTATTATTATATTTATTTACAATTGTTCGCCTCAAGGGCATAACAAAGTCAAAACACACGCAACTAAGAACTAAACACGAGCTTAAAAATTAACTACAAAAACACAACATTAGTAATTGGAAGACAAGAGAAAATTATTAAAAATCAGTAAAAGTTTGCGTTTTCGTAATGAAAACAATAAACTTTTCTGTTCAGGACAGCCTGGATTTGAGCAATAAACAAAACATCTTTTTCGTTCTAATAGAAGTGAAAACCCCGACTTATCGCCCTTTCATATAGAAACTAAAAAAGTCCTATAAATAAATATATGTTAAAAGCTCATGGATGTATACATATACCACCGTTGAAAGATCTTGCAAATCACACAAATTGGCACTGTTTTTAAAGTTTGAATATTAGCGATCGAAATGGCCGCTTTTGATACGAATAGATTGAGTTACTCCTTTTATGAAAATCAAGAGAGCAGAAAAATAAATAAAAATGTGGAAAAGTTAAGCATTTGCATATATAGAAAACTTTTTTAGCAATTTTTTCAGACCTTAGTTTCGGAATTATTCGAAATAAAAACGTTGTACAAATCGTCAAAATGATCGCTCGATATTTATAGTGTTAATGGAAAAGTTTAGTTGCTGAAATAATCGAAGTTGGTTCAATCTCAAATATATAAATACGTATAAAGAAATGCTTTAACATTTATTTTTGAAAATGCAGTAGAATTCACCAACCCTCCACTGGGCAGCCAAAAACGGATTTCCATGCGCTGCTCGCTAAACCCTCACCGGAATTCAAACACACCGATAGGATTATGAAACGCATGGATGTAAAAATGTAAGCCACCACTTTGATCCCCCCAACTCTCAAACGGCCAAACCTAGGCCGGCTTTATCCCCACCCGCCGCAGTGCAGGTAATCCATCCACGGGATCCGCGGTTGTCCTTTTCGGAAGCGAAGCTGCCGGCTCCAATCAAAGCAAAACGCTGCGAGTTTGTTGTCAAACTATACTAGCGGGCTTCTTTGCCGGCTAGTATGCGTTTTTTTTGTTGTTGGTCCCTTCTGCGTCGTATTCTCACCGGGATATGCGGGAGTGCTTTGGTATTAGATTTAGCTGTCGTAACAGCAACAACAGAAGACGAGAGAAGAAAAAACACACATCAGAACGACCACTACCGAACGGGCCTGAAGGCCCGATCCGTGTGTTTCGTTTGTTTCGTGATTTTACTTCTTTCTTTTATTCTGCTGCCCCCGTTGTGCAAACAACCACCGGAGGTCCTATCGCAAGATAGCGCCCGGGCCAGGTTCGCCGGGAGGCTTTGCCGGAAGAATATGGGTTTCCGGGGGAGCACATTTTCGAAAGAAAAGCGCGCCCACCGCCTTAAAAGCCTTGCCGCTGCCGCTTAGGGAAGCACTCCACTCTAAAGCGGAAGAGCAACACAGAGCAGCTCAGGCAGCCTACTGCTCGAGCAGCGGAAAGAAACCATAACTACATAAATATTCAAATATTTTAACATTAGTTTAGGTAAATCCACCAGCAACGCCTCCCCCTGCCGGCCTGGAGGCACCGGCATCCGTTTCGGCCACCGAGCCTGCTTCTGCCACGACCACGCAGTTGTTGGAGCGCCGGACTCTGGAATTCGAATTCGAGATCCTACACCGACGGCATTTCCTGGCGATTGCGCCTCTGCTCTGGGGTCTATCGTGACGGGGCTGGAGGACCTCACAAATTCTGTTCTGCCGGCTGCCTGTTGGACAACACACACACACACACCTAGTCCGAATGCCCAAACCGAGCTGCAGCGATATGTAGTAGTCGTCTCGAATCCTATTTGCTTCGGTTTGTTCGAGTGAGAAAAGGGGATTTCCGTTCGGGGTTTGCCTACCGTTCCGTGTCGTGGATTTTATTTTCCTTCGAGATTTTTGTTTCCATTCCGTTCTTTTCCCGGGCCCGGTTTAGCTTCGCCTTACAACGCGCGTGTCTTAGATTTCAAACTTTGCCGGAGCCGAGTGCCGAGGATCTTTCGAGCTCGAGGCGGCGCAAGGAGACGTGTCGCTTTTCTCCACTCCCCCCGTGGGAGGCTTTAAAAAGATTCCGTGAATATTAAAGGGATCTTTCGGCGATGGCGACCAACGCCCGCATCATGTGCTCTCTGGCGTCGGTTTTAAATTATTGATGAAACTGAGCACGGCACGGTGGGATCTGTTTCATCCGAGGCTGTGGGTATTTTTTTTGCTTCTTCGTTACTTTTTTTTAGCCGGCTAGGACACTTGTGTTTCGTATCGCAGAGATCGCACAGCAGAGCTTCGCATCGCTTAATTTTAGTATGCAAATTATGCTTTCACGCTCTCATAACAGGTGTTGAAGTGGTAAGTTTTATTTTGTCTTAAGAAAACTCGCGCTACGTGTTCGCCCCGCACGGTGGGCCGTTGGAAATAGCTCGCATTTTACAGTGGAAATAAAAATAACAACCTTTATGGGAGGGGGCTGTAGAATTTCCAAATGTAGAAACGTGCCCCGTCCCATTCGGTAGGAAGATCAGATTAAAACTCGTTTCTTGTTTTCTGGCAAACTTCTTATTCTAGGCTATTTTTCCTTCCATTTTTTGTTGTTGTTTGCTCTTTTTTTCCGCAATCAATGAAACTAATAACATGATTGAATAACTGGAAAACGTCCCGGAAGGTTAACGAATCCCTTTTCGTTACAGTGAACCCTTTTCTCTCGGACCCGACCGATTGCACGTCCCATCCGGTGACAAATTTCCCTAGAGAATCCACTTTATTGAAATGAAATAATTGAACCAACTCTGCTCGTATTTCCCCCTTTTTTCGGTCGATCATTTCGCTCCCCGCAGGTTGTCCGATAAATTACCTAGAACCAGCGCCCGCCACTCACACATTCCAGCTCGAGCGGCCGATAAATTTTTGTTTTGATTACTTTGCAGCGTAATGTTTATCGAATCGAGGCAACCGGACAGTCGAAGACCCGGCCCTCAAACTCATCATCAGCATCCCGTGCCCGGAAAAGGATTTGGTTGAGGTGAAGAAATACGGTGCACCGTACGGCAGAAGCCGAACACCGGAGGGGACCGCGCTCATTTCACGGTCATCATTGAGGGCAATTTATTAGCACAAGTGGTTTCTCACCCTTTTGCGTTCGGTTTTTTCTTCGACGTGGCCAAATCTTGCCACCTTGAGGAGAGCCCATTTTTTATGCTCAATCGGTTCCGATGTGTATTGGGTGAGGATTTTCCTTCTGGCTCTGGAACCCTTTTAGCACTATTTATATCTCATCTGGGACGCTGCGAGACGCTGATCGAACGGCGCCCGGAAATCCTCTGATTCAGCAGCGGCCGTAGCCAGCAGAAACCGATCGGAACACCATTCATAATCCTATCCGTCCGCCATTAAATATTTACAAGCCCACCAGCCGAAGTGCCTAGGGTACGCAGGGGAGATTGTACGATTTGTGAAATCTTTCACGCATATGTTCATGTTTTGGGCTTGAAAAATCGATGGCCAACGCTGGAGGTTCTGTGGCTTTCGGATGCCATGTGTGACGATGGAATGTAATTTGTTCGTTTGAAAAGTGGCACACACAGACACATACAAGAAACAACGTATACAATCATATCATCACAATAGAGGCATGCATGAATTTTGCCTGCATAGCATTTTGCATCCATTTTGCCGAAAAATAGATTCAATCGAAAAATGAAACTTCGAACTAATTCGCTCAGCAATACGGCCAGGTGGATACTTATTTAAATAAATAAATAAAAAATAAAAATAAAAAATAACTTATTTGCTAGCTAATACAAGTAGAACATTAAAAAGAAGCAACATATTTAAAAAAAACCATCATAAAATGATTAAAAAAAATACTTTAACTAATGAATGAGACATTAACAATATCTCTTAAACGACTAAAAAGTTGAACACGAACCAAAATGTATAACCATCACTTGGTTCATATAATTTTTAGACCAATAATCCTCTGCTTCTTATCAAAATCTGTCCAGGAAAATAAAGCCCTACTTCATGTAGCATCTTGCTTAAATGTAATCAATCAATAATTTTAAACAAAATTTATGCAATAAAATTGATGCCGAAAAAATTGTAACCAAAACATGCTACCAAAACAATACTAAAAATCTAAATATACGAAATTCCTTATTTGGTACCTAAATAGTACATTAAACAAGCCAAAATACATTTGAAAAAAAGAAACATTCAAAAAAAATAAAGATCGTTGGAAAGTTTCTATATTTTTAATCGAATTTTAAAACGATTATTTGTATCAAAAAAAAAATTCCGTAAGTGGTTATAGAGTTATGTTACAAGGAGCGATTTTTACGATAGTGAACAAAATAGTAATAGTGTGTGTAAAAATGCGACAAAATACGTATATTGTTATTATCTAAAACCTAGTAAAACATCATTTTCATCTATCTCTTCAAGTTTTATTTGTATTTTAAAAACAGGCCAATATCGACACTGTTACCAATTTTTATAACTTCTTTGTATCAAGCTTTAGTTATCAAATTTAAACACTATGACCAATTATTTAACTTGAAACCACTATTCCAAACACTGTCTTTCCGTTATAGTGAAATTATACAGATAGATTAACTGAAATAATTGTTAAAACGATTGTTAGACTTAAAATTGACTTGACTACTTGACTTTTACACCCACATATGTGTTGAATGCAAGCTCGGATATAATTTTTTGGTAATGAAAGAGAAACAAGAAAGGTAACAAATAACTCAAAATAACATATACCTTCTTCACTTTGTGTTACAAAATAAAGGCATTTACACTTTCTTTAACAAAAAAAAACCCTGGGGTGGATTTTTTATATTCCTAAATCACGGATTCAGTTTTTTACAGTTCATCGACAATGGTCACGTGGCACATTTCAGGAGAGTCAGCACAAACAGCGTAACAAAAAAATATGTATACAAAAGAATCGTTTGCAGCAAACGAACGGGAACAACAACAGAAAACAGTTAAAATGAATTACTTTGTGCCCAGTCCTAAGCAGCACTTAGCTGCGGAACCGAAGTGTTGAAAGCGTGCCCGTGTGTGTGCGTGTCTCTTTCCATTTCATAATAGTTGTAATGAATTTATCCCAATCCTGCACGCGGATCGTACACGTCGAGAAGAGGAAAATAATACTAAACTCTATTCATAGAAACCGAAAGGAAACGAACACAAGGGAATGCATGTCCAAGGAGCCAGGAATCCGTGTGCCTGATCTGATTATTTTTATTTATAGTTACTGAACTTGCTCTTCCGCATGATCCGGATCGGAAATCGGAAGACGATGAAAACGAGGGGGGCGAACAAGAAAGAAAACTCTTATGCAAGAATCAACACCTCGCCAACGCGTATCCGGAAGCCGTGCCGTCGGATAAGTTGCCGTCTTCACTCACATACGCTACGCTACAAGTGGCGCCAGCCATTATCTTATCCACTATCCGCTCTAATAGGGGAACTGGGAAGGAACTACTTCACACACACACACATGGGGCTTCACGCTCCGATGGGCAGAGAGCAGAGAGTGTTAACTAGCTAAAGTCTTTTGAGGAAAATAAGATAAAAACTTGTGCTTTATGCGTTACAGGTTGTTGATTGTGTTTGCTGGGCTTCCTGGTCCCTTCACGTACGGTGGATAGCCTCTATTGATACATCAAACAATCTATTATTTTATTAGATTAGGCACTGACTGTTCGGGAACAATTCGCCAATCCGCTTATCGGATCAGATCCCTGACCATTTGACCATTGGCCGAAAGTGAAGCCTATTAGGGCTGGCTCGGAGCTGATGGATGAGCGGTGCCGTTGGTGAAGTTTGAGAGCTGATGAAAGAACACGACTTTACTCGCCAGAGGTGAGCGGTTAAGCGTAGTGATTGATTCCAAATGCTTTGGGAAAGCTGTCCATTGCGAGCATACGTAAAGCAATTTGGATATAAGTTTTACATTTTAAAACATCAATGCGAAACACTTGGTGAGCTCAAGCGGCGGAAACCAGCCAAGACGTTTCCGTGACATAGAAAACCGCGCGGGAGGACACAATGGCCATCACGCGAACCCAAATCCACAAAAAGGGACCAGGCGATACGCGTCTTTCGTGAAACCCCTTCACAGGCCTGTCTGCGTGCGGCGACGTTTGGCGACCGAACGCAGACGATTTATATGAAATAAATTTAATGAAATTCAGCTGTCTGTCTTTCGGTCATCAATCAATCCGTCAGTAAATTTCAGCTACTGCAGATTTTCTCGCATCCCGCGGCTATCTCCCGTTCGTTCCCGGCTTTGAAATTGAAACTGCATCATCAAGCTGCAGCAGCAGCATCGACGAACCGGGGACCGGGTTTTGGAGGGAGGGACAAAAAAAAACGCGCCGGGCATTAGCAACGGCAACCCCGAGCCGGACCGAGGCATGAAAACGCCGGCTGCAGTTTTCATTTTCTCAAGCTTTCCACAGCTCCCGCTCCAAGAGCGAGTGGTCAAGAAGTCACCGAGTTTTGCGCCAACGAGTTTTTACGTTTGTTGGTGCTCCGTGTGCCATTGTCTATATTTCATCAAATGTCAATTTGAAGTCTGGCGTGGCCGTTCGATGGTGAAGATGTTGAAAAAGTTCCACTTCAAACGTACATCAACCGGACGATTCTGCGGAGGTCTGTTTGGAAGCCGTCTTCTCGCACAGCAGTTGCCATAAGGCTGAACCTCCACAGATCGTCATCGTCTAAAGGGCGCAAATTAGTCGCACGAAATGGATTCGACCCCCGACTCGACCACCGACACCTCGCAAATGGTGGGTCGTTTGGTGGAACAAACACACAAAATATTGATACCCAATTGCACAATATGTTTCCGTGCGCCCCACGTCACTGCCTGTTCTGCCAGCTTCCGTTCTCTCTTGACGTTCCTGGGCTCTAGAGCCAGCATCCCTTTTGCAGAACGAATCGCTCAGCATCGGCCCACGGTCTTCAGGTCCTCGGTAATAATGGTTCCCCCGGGGGAGGGTGTCAATAGTTAATCTTTATTACTTTTCTTCCTTTCGCAGCGGTAAATGGACGAGCGGCCTCTGCAACACAGTGCGGCCGTTCGTCATTAAAAGCAGCCCCAGGGCTGATCCGAAACATAAACATTGCGTAATACCGATCACACTCGCCCGAATCTTGCTGCCTTTCGTAATAGGAAATCTATCGCGCCCTCGTGCCTCCACGGTGAGGAGATTTTTCTGGCCACCTTCGGCGTGCGTGTGTGTTTGTGTGCGGGGTATTATGTGAAACGTGGGCCGGAAACATGTGTACAAACACCGGCGTGTACATTATCCACGACGATTGGGCCGGACGTTTGGGCCGGAGTGAGTTGCGATCGAAACGGAAAATAAAAGAAATCCCCTTTCCGATTCGTCAAGCGATCCAGCTCGACTTCTACCATTCCTGAAATCTCCCTTCGACTCCTCGCTAAGCAGCTAGAACATTGCCTTCCTTTTTAGCAGCGAGACTCCCTTGCCACGTCGTGTCCCATCCCGGGACCGGACATTCGGGTATTGATTATTGACTCCCATGGAATTAATGTCAAAAGAGCAAACATCTTACGCAGCCCATCCGATGTCTATCGCTGCCGGACTTTCGGACTTACTTGCCTGTCCGGTTTACACGTCAAGAAGCTGGCTAATAATGATCGCCAGCGATTACGATACGGTCGGCCACTCAATAACGGACGGACGGGACAGAAAAAAAGAAAACCTTTTTGAAGTGCGACTTGTTGATGGCTGCTGGTCAGAAGACGGAAGCCGGCTGCTTTCTTCACCCAGCTTCGCACGGCTTAAGACCAGATGAGTTCCGATAAGGATGTTTGAAAATCGTTTAACTGATTTATCTTTGGTAAATACCGTGTCGGGGATAAGCGACGGGGAATGTGACCCATTGGGACAATGTTTGGACGACGGGCAAACACGCGAAAGGCGACTACGATTGAGTGGTTTGCATTGCGAAAGAATGACACAACATTCTTCAACGGATGGTTGGAGGGAACATATGCTGTTTATTGGAATCGAACAGCCTATGTTAAGATAGCAATCAAGATGATCTTGTGTGCATTACATTCATTAAATGCCGTAAAATTCACTTCAAAACTAAGCTTAGTTCAACACATCCGTGCTGTATATCCCCTTCAAAAATTGCGAAAAACCCGTAAACAAAATTTACATTGCCAATAATACAGCTTTGCTCAGCTTCCAAAGCTTCCACAATTGTCAAATCCATTCCCGCTCTGTTTTACTCTGGCTTCCACCGAAAATCAAATAATTAAATTAATCCAATTTGGGATCGTTTCAACGACTGTCCGGAACCTGGAAATGCTATTACGCTGGCGTAAAGAAAACACACTGTTGCACAGCGCGCAACGAGCTTTTTGGCACCGGCCGCAACCGTACCGTGCCGTGCTTACGAACCACAGAAATCCAACTGCCCGATGCTGCAAATCAGAACAAATGGCACAGCCCATCAGCACCATCTTCCGGAGCGGAGTGCGAATTCCTCACGCACCACCGTCAAAGATGGGAGCTCCATGCGCACGACAACCGGTAGTCCGAGGATAATCGGGCAAAAGCCAAAGAACACAAGCGCAAAAATGCAACAAACGTACCAGGAACGCAGCGGAAAGGTGGGCGTTATACAAAGCACAAGCACAAAACAACACACAGCACCGAACGGAAAAGAGGGAAAATTGAAATCGATAATGATATTAGCATAATAAACCAATATCGTCACCTGATTTCTCACCGCGCCCGGTATCCTGGTCGCGTGTCACTCCGGGCGTCAACCGTCTCCGCTGTCGTCCAGCAAACCGACGGGCAAACATTTTGTGAGTGTGTGTTTCAATGTTTTTGTTCGTACGGCATCAGACCACTTTCCCGGACGCCCGGTTCGGAGGTTCGTTGTTCTACGTAAAAGGTTCCGTCTGCTACGGCGGCGGAAAAGTATGCGCCAGTTCGGTCTTAGCGGTCGCGGTTTTTGTGAGGTTTTGCTTTGGAAACATGACGGTGATATCGGAAGGACATGCCGATGATGCTGCGGGTCTATTACGGGTACTGTGGTTTGTGATTGAGTGATCGTGCAATTGAGTGCTGTGATCATTGTAAGCGGTATCGATTTCCCGATTAGATTGACGCGAACGTTTGGTTTAACATTTATGAGTTGGATTTCAGAGTCAATAACAGTACGTGATTAAGTCGTACTTACACAAATGTTTTTCTAGACTACGTTATCTTTATAGATCCTAAAATGACAGCGTTAAACATAGTGTATTCAAACCTATCAAATTTTCATACATTTATCCAGAATTCATCCACATAAGGACTATGGAATAATAAAGAAACAACAAATGATGGTTTTAATTTTTCAGAATTAGGAATTTTCATTTGAGTGCAACTAACGAAAGCCTAGACAGTTTCTAACCATCAAAAAGCAAGAAAAGGGCATAAAAATTCATGGCAAAAAAGTTTCCCGAAGAATTTAGGTCACTGGAGCCCTCCAGCCCACGGCTGGGTGCATTAGTATTCCACGGCTGTTAGGGCGGGAGTGTTGAGTCGCAAGCGAGGTGTGGTATAAATATTTATGTACTATTGAGTCATTCTGCACAGACATGGAACAGACGGTCGAGTGATATGTGTAAGTTCTAGGACTCAGTACACTATGTTCCACTGGCTTGCAGCAATTGATTCATCTGATGCTCCGTCTGCAACCGCAGTCTTCAACCGATGAGTTAACAGCCAGCACATACATGCCGCTTTCCCTCTCGTCCATTTACAGGATTTGGCTTTATCAAGAAATCTCTTCCAAGGATCCCCCTGAGAGTTTTATCTAATTAAAAGATTAGCCGATCACGATAGCGGGACGCACTGAGAAGCTGTGGCAAGGATTTGTCACGCTTGTCAGATTTGTTGTAGCGATTTTATCGGACTACTCACCGCGCGCTGTGACAGATATTCGCCTGAGCATGAAGAAGGGAGAAATTTTCTTGTTATTTTTTTCGTTTTGTCAATTTTGACGAGTTTTCATCTCTCTTAAGAGTTATTTATTTGCGTTACACGCAACCGCAACCGTCCACCAAGGGCTGCATGCTGACGTCGCTGTCGATGGCGAAGTGACACCAAAAAAACAGAGCCGAAACGCAAAGAAATACCTAAAGGGGCCGTGCAGCGAACAAATCACTTCACGGAAGGAAGCGCCACAACCGGCGGCACCGGTCGCTGGTGTAGTATTTGCATAACTTTATTAAGATAAAATATTGTCCGCATCTATCATGGGCACGAGCCGCTTTGCCATTACTCTCCGGGTTCCCAATTTGATGCGCATTCGGCGATATTTGCATACATTGTGCTGTATCATTTAGCTCGTAGGCATGACATCCCGGAGAATGGCTGTCGATTTTTGACGTCAGAAGAGCCTGCGCCAAAAATTCGTTCTCATTTCACCCCGAGAAACAAGTTTATCTGCGGATCAATTCGCCGGAAACACAATCTGAGGTAAGGCACGCTTCGGCCCGGGCTGGACAAAATCGAGAAGGCTATCCTGCGGAACACACTCAATAATTAACTTTTCTCCAGCGAAGACTATCTCTTGCTGCTGCTGGCTCGAAAAATCAATCCTCAAACCATCCTGACCATCAAGGTGTCGGTGAAAATGAAATGCTACGCTTACCTTTTGCCCCTGCGCGAACGGACCCGATCCTTGAGGTGGCGCATCGAACGTGTTGGAGTCCTGAAAATGTCGGCAACGGCTTTCGGCACGGTGCTTTCCACTTCAACCTGCGCTGCCCGTTAGAGCACCTGCTTGGTGAACACTTCTACGAACAAGCCGGCAGGCAGGCAGGCAGACCCAAGGCTGGCCTAGAAAGATTTCGCACGGCAAGAACTTTTCTTATACTGGTCGGAGGGGGGTTTTTATTCTTTCTTGCACCGATTCTGCTTTTCCTCACCATTCTCGGACGAGTTTCCGTTAATACTTTCACATTTTCGTGCCACATTCTTGTGTCTTCGAATGGCGCCATTCTTGCTCTTCGCACACCGACCGAGACTCTCTTGTCCGTTTCTGAAGGCTACCTTTCCAAGGCGTGCTCGATCATGGCACACTAGATGAAGTCGGTGTACAATTTGCTGAGTAAACTTCAAGTTAAATGGGCGTCATCTGTCACATATTACCTCCTGAAAATATAAACACATCTTTATTGTTGGCTTCATTAGAGATCTTAAAAAATAGGTGTATTTAGTACTCACTATTTTTAAAAATAAACTAATCATAATTATAGGCCGCTAATTATTGTACAACCCTTTGTTTGATTTCTTTTGGATGATGAATCATTTAGTCATCGGTGATTTTTTATTACAGTAGAGCAAAAACACAATAGTAATTGTATTTTTATTTCACACTTAGTAAGTATTTAGTTAGTCATTTAATTTCAAGTTTTTCCTTTTTGTCCGTCTTCTATCCATGAAATTTGTTTTGAAGTCTCCTACAGATTTTATGACTCACTATAAAGAGAAAAAATGAGTTGAAAAATGAAACATCGTTTCATACTCCTTGAAATAAAAATAATGTAACTTTATAGCGACCTATATAATATAAGATAAAACATCATATTCTTCACTACATCCAGATTCGGACCAACAAATCAAAATGGAAGTAAATAATTTTGTTCCTTAATACCTTCCACGCTTTTCGCATCTGCAGCCTCAAACGTACTTATACATCAAATAGTGAATGTTTACAAAATTTTACACAACACCATTTACCGCGCAGCCCAATGTGCCTCCGTGTGCCATCATTTGTTTCGAAGAAGCTCGATTCAAACCTTCCTAAAAGCGGCCACGAAGATGCCTCCACAGTCCACTTGAGTCAGCGCCGTCACCGTAGCCGGTGGAAAACGCTGCCGTTCGTTCGCAGCTAGAAACCTTCCCCCACGCCGGTACCTTCAGGCCAGGAAGAAAGCAAACTCCCTGCAAAGCCAGCCCGGCAGGGTGAGGCGAAGGGAATGAGAGAGAGAAAAAAAAACCTATCTTGTATACCCACACGTACGGAACGCTTCGCTTTCTCCCTACTGCCAATCAATATTCTGCGGGACGTCGCTTGAATACTAAACATTTTCATCATAGTTTGTTTTACTTCGTGTGTACAAGGTTTTGTCCTCCCGTATACGTGGATCGGCACGTTGGATTGTTGTCCCGCGGCACTGTGTGCGCCAACCGCCGACCGCCCCGAGCCCACTCCGCCCCCGACACCACCACGGTCCACCATCGTCGTCGTTTACTTCGTTTCGTTCTTTCCGCTCCGTTCCACCTGCCCGGCGTCACTCCCATTTGGCACCCAATCGATATCGTGCAAAACCGGTGCTCCTGACCCGGAGCCCGTTTCAAAGCGGCAAAGGAACGGGCTGGAAGCCGTTCTTTAAGACGCCACCGGACCCGGCTCGTGGGTTCGTCGGGCCAGCGCTCGCAGCCACGTGTGTAGCGAGAACGGAAAACAAGGATCCAATAAGCACTGGCTCTTAAGATTTTCTCCGGGCGGCTCTAGGACCGACCGAGTGAGTGTGAGTGGTTCTTGGGCGTTCTTCCTTTCGGGGTTTGCTTTTCCTTCCAATTTGCTGCGGGTTCTTTTCGAGCACTTGACCAGAACCGGGAGCGTGTCTAGATGATGATGATGATGACGACGATGATGGCGGCGGTGATGGTGGATGGTTTCAAAAATCCTGCCCCAAAGCCCGTCCAATAATGGCGCTGCAGGTGATTTTTCTAGCGCTGCGATGAAAAGACTGCTGCTCGTAACATTCTGATTCCGCACAAAGATTCATTGGCTGGTGTGTTTTAAGGAACCAGTTTACTAATCAAAGTAAGGTTTCGTCTACTTCTCATTCTCAATCAAAACTCACTTTTTAAAAGTAAAAGAAGTCCGAAAGAAAAGGCAAGAACATGCTGTCCCTGTGTCACCTCCAAACGAGCATTTGATTGAGCAATCACGAATAAATAATTGCAATCTGTTGTCGGTGCTGAGTAAAGTATCCGGTTACACCGGAGTTCCGGTCCTTCTTCGATGCACTTCGAGCTGTCAAGGGAGCGAAATGACATTTGCGAATGGACACTTTCACGAAGAGTCCGTTACAAGTAAAGTAGGATGGATGATGGGCTCATTTCCATGCGGGGTTGAATGTCCTTTTGAGAGTTTATTTAGAGCCAATTTAAATAGGAGCAATAAACACAGTTTTTCGCTTTGATTTTTTGTTGCTGCCAAAGTCTGCTTCTACAAAATGATACAGAGGCAACTTTGTGCTTCAGATAAATCGCTCATTTTGTTCCACCATTCATCATTATGTAACCCGATACTGCAAACAGACGCCGACCGGTCCCCAGCCCGAAAGAAACACTCAAAAGCGGTCGCTTTTCGACACCGTCCGGTCAATAAAGCTGTCACCACGAGACACGCCGCGCTGAATTCTGACGCCGACGTTGGAGTGGCGCGGAAACGCCACCAGGGAAAACCGGGGTGGTGTCTGTTGGTGCCGGGTCTAACACCTTGCCTAAGAGGATTTTCATCCCGCGAGGATTCGCTCTCACACACACACTTTCTGGCCGTGCTCGTGCCTCGGAATCGTTTGATGTTCCGGGCTGACACTTTCCGACGCGTTTTGTTCACGGTGTCCGCCTTCGAAATCCGATTTGATTCTTATCGTACTTCGTACGCCCACGGTGCAGGAAAAAGGCGGCGGGGAAATTTTTAATGGAAAATCCTTCCTCACACCCCGCGCATCCGTTGGGGGTCGCTTTATCAAACATCCATCAGAACCCGTACGCGCGCACGTTTGTAACGGCCCGGATTTGTCATTGTTGAAGCATTTCTTTTGCGGTGCAATTTGCGCTGATGCGATGGGCTTATGCATCGTGCCCACTTTGAGCGGCAGCCATCACTTCCCATCATCGCGCTCGATGCTGGTTTGGTTTTTGATGGCCCCGGGACGGCCCCGTGGTTCCCTTGGGGGTGACTTTAATTATGGAATTTCAATATCGCTTAATTAACACATTAAATCAGGCTGAATGGGACGGTACATCTTGTCTTTCGGGCGCACAGTGAATGGACCGGTGAAAGGGATCGACGGTTCG
The DNA here is from genome assembly GCA_000349145.1 of Anopheles dirus. Taxonomy (NCBI): domain Eukaryota; kingdom Metazoa; phylum Arthropoda; class Insecta; order Diptera; family Culicidae; genus Anopheles; species Anopheles dirus. The sequence goes on along the minus strand of KB672791.1, from coordinate 4,339,601 downwards.
TTGCGGGCGGAATAGGTGAGTGCAGAGGTGTTGAACGATTTTCATCGTGGCAGAAAATTAGATTTATCCCGGGGGCAATAGATCCGTTGTCTTTCATGCGTTATGGCTGGAGGATATTTAAAAATAAGCTATATACTTCGTTAGTTGTATTATCACTCTTGTAGTACTTGATTGAGACGTTTTAAAACAGTTTGAAAACAGTTGTCAAATATGGAAGGCAAAAGCATGAACATCTCTAAATGTTATGAATAACATTAACCGCTTTGCTTTTTAGCATGCTGGAAAGTTCCCAACATAGGTATTCTGGCGTCTTTCTACTAATAACTTCAACAATACTTAGCGGGATTGATGAATTTCACGATAGTCATAAAACTCGGCAATGTAGCTACTCGTTTCTTATCCACTTGTATACAGGGTCAAACATTCTTCTGAGCATCTTTCTTTAGATTGCAGCTAAGACGATTCAGAGTTTAATAATGTGTATAACAAAGAGGAGCATGTTGTTAGAAGCATATTTCTTCAGATCAATATATGACAATGAATTGTAGAGAAACCCCTTCGTGCTATTGGTTTATTTTGTCTGTTCTGCTTGGGGATCCAAGTAAAAAGAGATGTTTTGCTTTGTCTCCACTGACAATCTCTCGCCATCTGTCAGTTTAGTATGCGTAGTTTGCACACGTGCTGTTAGTTATACTAGTTATAGCTATATATTTTTTCAATGTACTAAATCTTTCTCTATTGTCTCTTTAGACATTTACATATTTGCAAAACTTATCTAAAAATGATCAAAATTATTAACGTTTTACGGTATCCTTCCTTATAGTCAACTCTTCGTATAATATAACATTTGTTAGAAGAACGGCCGGTAAAGAAATTATCAAAATGATTTTGGCCTCATTCTAATGCAGGCAAAAAATCCTTGTCTCCTTGATGTTCTGATAAGTATCTGCACATAGGAAATTAAAAGAACATAGGAATGAATAGGCCACATAATAATAAAAATAGGGCAGATGATAAATGATTTAAAAAAATTATAATGGTTTAATATAGATTAAACTGCTTGAAATAAAAAAAAACTATGATTCTAAAGCTTTCAAAGAATAAAATCGTGAAAAACTACGCTGAGTCTGCTCTCACCTAAAGCCTTGATGATCTAGCAGTTATATTGAATGAAAAAGGGCAACAAAAGTTATAAAAAATAGATACATACAATAGATTGATTAGGGAGAACACTAAGTAGTCAACGAAATCCATAAAGACATGTTTTTTAAGATACAACACATATTTCATTTTGCTACTTATTTAATTCTGTCGAAATTCAAAACAAACTATGGCAAAAGTGAGCAAGCATACAAAACTAACATTTTTTTTTTTGCTTAAATGAACGCTTAAATGAAAGAAAACACACCCAACGTAATGAACGTGTCGAAGGCGATTGCATGCGAGTGCGCCGAACCGGGCGAGAGAGAGAGAGAGAGAGAGAGAGAGAGAGAGAGAGAGAGAGAGAGGCAAAAGCGTATCAGAACGAACAAAAAAGGATTCATACCGAAATAATCTTCCAAATCCAATCCGATGCGCATCCACCCTAGCGAAAGCCAAACAACAAAAGCAACAACAAAAAACCACCTCCTCTCAGTGGAAGTGGTTTGGATTTCTCGATTTTTTCATATGCAAATTTTCTGGTGTTACAATTTCCATCCCCACCAACCCTACCAACCCCCCCCCCCCCCCCGTGCGGGAAGATTTTCTTTCAGCAACAAAATGGGAGCTTATTATTTAGACGAAAATTTGACCAAATCTCACCAAAGTGTTTGAATAAAAGGGTGGCAAGGGAAAACGCACGAAGCTTTTAGCGTGTTCCCATCGAGTAGGCGAAGGAGTTGACTCAGGAGCAGCTGACCATTGTGGCGCCTCCCTCCCGGTTCGGTTCTAATTTTTGCCAACGCGTTCGCCCCGATAGATGGCTGCGGTGCGTTGAATGAGATGAAAGTTGAACACACACACGCAGTGAAGGCTCTCGGTTTGTTATCATTTTTTTCGTGTTTACATTTTTGTTCCATTTCTCACAAACGCGTTCGGAGATTTGAGTTTCTTTTATTTTCCGCCACAAAGCAACAAACGACAAAGAACAAGCAGAACCAGCGAGTATCACCAAATTCCGCTCCGTGTATCCGTGTTATCCTTTCTTCGGTGCGCCACCCCACCTCAATCCATCAGGTTCCTTTCGGGCGCAAAACGGATGAATCCTATGTTTACCATTGACATGAGTAGTTTACTTACTCCGCCAGTGTAATATGCATAAATTAACATAAGTTTTTCATTTCTTGCTTAGCTATTTGCTGTTTCGTTTGCGTTCTGCTGCTCTCTCGGTTAACCGGGGCCCTTTAGTATTCCTTTGCCATCGTCCCTTTGCCATCGTTGACAGTGGCTGGCTGCCTCTTCAAGGGAGATTTCGCTTCTACGTTTTTTTTTGTTCGGGCCACCCGTTATCTTTTGGCCAGTAAGCCACATTTCACCGGCCAGTTCGCAAATCTGAACCGGTGGCTGAAGAAAACGAAGAAATGGAACCGAGAGGGCGAACAAAAAAAACTACACCACACTAACTGCTCTCAAACCACCGAGGCGAAGCAAAAACATAATCAAGGCAAGATTCATATTCCAGTGTATTGTTCGACATTTGTTTTCTTAAATTAGCTCCTCCGTCGGTCTCACATCGCCTCCCCGGGGTTCCAACCGAAATATGCCGGCGCAGATACTGTCATTCTCTAGTTAGCTCGGTATTAGGAAGAAATTGTTCTTTCACCATCGTCTTTCGGGCCGGCTTCTTCTCGATGGGAACTATTTAGCTTCGAAAATTGGTTTGAAAACATTTCACCACCAGCCACGAGAGCGGTTGTCCATCCGAATGCTCACTCGGAGCGGGCCAATCTGCTGCCCGTCCCTGACAGGGACAAGCATGTAAGTGGTTTCTTCTGGCCCGATCTGTGTTGGAACGGATTTTGTTAATTTTTCATGCGTGCCCTCCCTCCGGGCGCTTTTGCATTCTAGCAACGCCCGGACAGTGCTCTGTGAGCGGAATTTATCATTGGAAATTTAATCGAGTCCTTATGCAAAACCGACAAATTTGTTAGACTTACGAACGCCAGTAAACAGATTCGGCAGACAAAATTTGGCGCCACCAGTCCGGTTGAGCTGTGTGTTTCGTCTCGTCTTCGATAACTAAGTGATAAAAGCTCCAATTGGTATGGAGAGGGAGTTGGCGAGAAAAAAAACCACCGAAGACACACGAACCTTCCCAAACGAACTCCGGCGTGCCCCGGGGACGATAAATCCTCTCCGGTCTAGGAAGAAAAAAGCAGCCCGCCCCGATGGTATCAATAATCGGTGACATATTTATTGTGACCGGTGGCAAGATTTGACTTGGTGTTCCGTTTTCCGCCTACTCTCTGCTCGGCTCGTTCGTTCGTTCGTTTTTTTTCAAGAACAATCCACATTCTTGCGCATTCCCGGAACGAGAGCGTATGTGCCACACCGGAGCCGACGCCCCCGGATGCTATCACGGGCGCAACCTTAACCCAAATGTGTCCGGAAAATCTATCAAAAGACAATAATCTTTCAATTGGACGCAGTAAATTCATGGTCCGATTGTTGATTTATGGTAACATTCTTCTGGCCTGCGGGCGGGGATGGTAGAATGTTGGGTGGCCGGGGGACACTGGGCTGGTATCTTTCACTTCATTTATAACAGTGTCACCTTCGGCCCGACATTCCACGGGGAACCGTATTTTTTCGCTGCACGTTCCGGCTGCCAATTGCGGAATTGCCTTTTCCCATTGGCGAGAATTTCCTTAAAGGATCAGTTTTCTTCCTTGCAAACAGCTTTAAGACATCATAAATCATAAAATGGAGTGCGATTCTTACCATATTGAATTTAGGGGTTTTTAGGATAATTTGAATGTTTTTTGGGATGTTTATGAAGAATCTTAAATAGATGAACAACTGATGTGATGTTGGACGGTATATGAAATAGCACTGCCCGACCGTCTATACAATTGTATATACATGTGTGTATATGTACATTTCAACAAATGTAAATACATTTTAAATATAAACTAAGGCCAAAGGCATATACTATTTCAATATAATAACTCCCACAACCTTCCACGTAATGTTGAATACATTTTGTAGCATCATATTTTGTCCAAGTTTTTTTGAAAGCCCGTTTACATGAAGCGCAACTCGTCAAGCGCGAATCCTGTGAGTACTTTGAGTTGCCCATTTATTTGTCAAAATCGTTTTTGAGTTCGGCAGGTGAAACTCACGCGCAAACCCGACGCGACTCGATATAAACAACGATTTTGGGTTGGTTTGTCAACAAATATAGATGTTTGTAGCAAGAATATTGTATTTCATCAAGGATACTGCCATTGTAGTGTATTCATTTGGGGAATTTAGTGATTAAAGTGAATAAAAAATAATGAATGTGCTCCATCGCAAGCGCAACTACCTTGCAAACTGTTGTGTCTACACGAAGCGATGCTAACTTGACGTTATTTTTGAGTTGCGCCTGGAGTCTCACTTGGAGTTGCGCTTCATGTAAAGGAGCTTTCAGAGATTTTTTTAGGAAGTTTAAATTATCTAAATATAATGTTCTTCGGCAACTCATATTCGTAGTTTAAAATACGCTGTATGAATGTTTCCTATTTCCCACATTTTTTCCAAGACTGGAAGCGAACCTCCAACTTGGGTGGTGGTGTCCTGGTGTACCGTGAACCTAGAAAACCGAGTACGCTTGACTAAACTTGACGCTTGACTACGCTTGACGCTTCAATAAGCTCGTATATACTACTTAAACCTAACCCTGGCTCTTTATTTGACCTGATTTGACCTGAGTTCTGATTGTTGCTTACGTTAGCCTATTGATTTTTTATTTATTTTTCTATTTTATTTTTATTATTGTTGTATTACGACCTACTCCATTCTGCTTGTACTGTTACGTTCTTCAAATATGAAATGAGTAAATCTTTGATTTGAGTCCTAGGGAGATCTTTATTAGACATACACTAACTAAAATCGTCAACGTACCATGAGAACATCGTGAACCTTCCTTGCAAAAGCCATAATAGCCATAATTAGCCCTCACTGAGAGTCTCTATATCTTGACGAATAATTTAGCTTATTAGTTACAATATTTCCGATTGAACCAAATCTAATAGTTTAGGAAGAATGAGTAGTTTAACAAAGTAAAAATTTCTTCAACAAAACTAGTCCAGTTTTATTCTTTTATGGATTTTATCACCAACCATCGATATTTCACTCTTCCGAACATATCTAAAAAACACAAAACCACAATAAACCACAATCTAAACCACCATAACTCGGAAACGCAAACGACTGCAGACACTCTTCCGGGATGGCCTGGGACACCGCTCATGCTGCACAAAACCAGTCAATTCGTTAATCCATCGAACGCCATCAAAATCACTTGCCATCTCGTCGCGCCAACACTTGGCGTGCCCCGTTGGACGGCAAGCCCTGTCCGGAGGTTCCCTTGCAATCCCATTCGGCGCTCATTGTTCACCGGTCACCGGTAGCCGCACGGAAGGTGCTCTAATGATGTACTTTCCGTTTCAATCTCGCACGTACACGTCGTCGTTAATGAACTGCTTCGGTAGGAATCGTTTCTTTTTTTACACGCTGGTTTTGTTTTCGAGTGTGTGTTTTGTCTTCGATCATCGCTCCATCCGTTCGTCCGCACGGACGATCGATCGATCACACTCCGAAACCGGCCCGGGTGCCGAGGGTCCCGTTGTTGTTGTGCACCAGGGTCTTGACAAGCATCGCGGTGAGTCCTGCGCTGCGGGCCAGGCGGACAGTGGACGGTGGAGAAATCCATCAATTGCCAGCACACACATCCGCGAGCGGGTTGGCAAATCCGAGATCGACGTACACGGCGCTACACGGTAACGGTGAATGAAACTCTGTTGAATTTTAAGCAGCCTCTTGGACGTCGGTTGGACACGGGAACGGGAAAAAAGCACAGAAGCCTCCAATCCAGCGTGAGAGGCAACCGAAAGGGCGCGCAAGGGAACACACGAAACGAAACGAAAAAAAAAAACACACAGAAATAAAACAAACCCACCGTGAAGAAAGTCTTGCAAAACTGCGAAAAATGCAACTAGAACGAGGCGAATCGAACAATACATGCCAAGCTGCCGCACAACAATGCCAGTTGTGTTCGCGAGCCGATAAGAAATGCATTGCATTTATCGCAAGAATTAAGCAGCGACGGACACGATAAAGCAGGAAGGTAAATAAAATAAACCCAACGCATCCGGTTGGTCCTCGAGGGGGGAGAAAAGAGAGGGAGGGGGAGGAAAAATACTTCGAAAAACAATAAATAACACAAGCGAGTGGCGAGTTGCTGCCTCGAAGCCCAAAAATGCACGCAAAAATGACGCACAAACCATCCTTCGCGATCCCACCGCACGGTGGACGTCGTCGTCGTCGTCGTTGTCGTTGTGCACGTCGTCTCATGTCAGGTTTGTAGCTTTTTTTTCGTTGTCCGTCTTGCTTCTGACTCGTCAATCGAAATCCCAATGTAGCTCCGCTCCTCCGCAACCGGGGGACTGCTTAAATTCCTTAAGCATGTTATAAATGCGGCAGGAATTCTGCCACAGTTTCGCAGACAGTAATGTTCATTAAAATATAAGATTTTTTTTTCTCGTGCTGTGCTCCACTGCTGCTGCTGGTCTGTGCTGGCTCGCTCCGAAGCCCATCATCCCACCCCATCCCGCGAATGGAGATCGCGAACCGATCTGTTCCTTCGCCACGGTGGCTGACTGCTTGCACGCGTAACGCAACGACAACCCGCGCGATTGATTCGCGTATTCGCGCTTGTCATTAAAATGTTTTCCCTGCCCGGGCAGTTTTTGCTGCCTCCGCTCCGTGCCCGCGATGCATTGCTTCCTTATGCTAGGACGGGCTCGGGCATTCGCAGAACTGGGCCACTTCCTGTGCAGCTTGAGCTTGATTGTCATGGCATCCTTTGATTGTCGCTCAACTGTCAAACATCGTGTGGCGTTCGATGTGACGGGTGAAACAGTGGGTGAAATATTAAAAATTAAGTAAGTATATCAAAGTCAGTTATGAAAAAAAAAACTTCTAAAATGTTGGAGACACGATTTATGACTTAAAAATATATGAAAATACCATCCGTTGTTGGTTGGGCGCCTAACATTCGTCATAAGTAGTTGAAGAATGCTTCTAGGATTGATAGAGCGGAGAAATAAAACATCATTTGTTTGTTTACCTTTCTTAAGAATCCTTTTATTCGTTATATTTTTAAAACCCGATACAAGTCAGAACCTTCAGGAATACTTAGATATCTTTCTTAATTTCCCTAAATCCATTTTTGTGTTTGTTAAGGTTATTAAAATCATTTTAAAAAATAACGTTTGTGAGATGTTACTAATTATTAGATGATTTTTGGTATCATTTTATTTGTTTTTCCCACATTTCTGAAATATTTCTGAAATAGACAAAATTGATATTCCATATACAATTTAGTTAGAAGCTTCTTCAACGTATTACTACTTTTGTTGTCCACACATGTTTTATCAACACGCTATGCAAACCGACATTCCCAGAACACTTCAATAATGTCACCTTGTGTGTCATGTCCTAGTCAATTTCTTGACCAATCTCATCTTCAATCCGTCTTCCAAGACTTGCATCCGAACGATACCTTTTCAACATCCCTTTCCTGTACAAATCGAGCACAACAACAATCCGAAACAAGCGAACCCACCACCGCGGAGACACTACCGTTCCCCGGAAATCTGGTAGTTCACGGTAATTCCCGTAATAACAGTTTGTTTTAATACCTTTTACTGCCAACCCACGACCCACGAAGCCGTCGTTGGCGGCCGCGAAGTCCGTCTCGGTGCGCCCGCGCGCACGCCCGGCACCGAATCCCAGCGAATCCCGCGAACCAGCAGATTTATCAATTCAATTTAATAAATTAATTTCCCTTTTTATCATTTCGCTCCGATCCCGGCCCGGTGGTTTCCACCGATCCGGCCGATCCTGGCCGCGTCCGCCCGGCAGACGACAGTTTTGTTTTTAATTCAACTTTAATTTTGCATATTCCGCTTTGGACGGCCCGTTCGCTTCCGTTCCGACCACCCGAGACGAAATGTGTGTATGCGTCTGTGTGCCTGCGGAGACGGCGAGGCCCCCAATTTATTTCCACTCGAAACGAAACTCGCGGTCGTCATCTCGTGTCATGCATCTTCGCGGCACTAAAACCGCGGCCACCGCGTACCTAACGAGATCGATCGGTCGATGAGCGCGATGAGCTAAAACAAACAGACCTGCCTGGCACACCGCGTAAGGAGGCCAGGCCCAACGCTGGCGGTGCAGTGCATCTTACGCCAGCGAAACAGTAGCCGAACGGTGTCACGCCAAATGAGAGGGAGAAAGATCGGGCTCATTTAAATATTTCCATCATTCTTCAATTCGTTTCGGCCATGCTGCGTCGAGGTGCAGCAAATGCAATGCAGTGCAAGAGGCAAGCGAAACAAAAAATGACTAAAGCATCGTCCAATGTCGCCGGCACCAGCGGGAGGGCTTAGCGCGGTGGGTGCAAGTCGCTCGTCACTATCGGGTGTTTACATCTTTTATTTCCCTTAAATACCCATGTCGTGATGCATCCGAGTTCATCTCGCGCAGGCCGCTCAAGTGATGTAATTTGGCGTCGTTTTCGATGTCGCGCTGACGAACTTTGCCTGTGATGTGGAATTACGACCCTACCGCGTAATTCTTTCTCTCGCGGCCGGGGATGGTGGGTTCAGGGTCGAATCGGAAGGCCGAATCCGATTGGGCCGATTCAGGGAAACTGACTGAGGTCGCAACGCGAGCGACTGCAAAACAGGCCATAAGTGAGAGTATTGTGACTTTTGTGTTTTATTTTACATATGTTCTTGAAGTACTTCGGATAATAGGAATACAGGTTTGCAAATATTTTATTTCATACAAATAACAACACTCAAACAGTATTTATTCATTTAACTTATTTGCTGATCATAATTCATAATTATGCTGTAAAGGCTCAACTATGTACCCTAGCATAACAATATTTAAAATAACTTAATACTATAATAACCAACTATACTACTGAAGCCCGATAAAAAAGTGAAAAAAGTGAAAGGTGAATAGATAATAGGAATAAAAAAATGAAAACATAAAACTGGCTCACATTAACACAAAACAATCCCGTGTCACAAAACACAAGACGAGTCAAGGAAAAATATGTAAATAAGTGAAGTAAATAAGTAACAAAGCAATCAGTAATGATGAGACATAGATGTAAAAAGTATTATTTGTATTCCACTTGCAGTTTGCTCATCTTAAGCGTAAAAGGTATTTTGGGTATGTATTTGGAGTATGGAAAAAGATGTTTTAAGTTTTCTAATATATTTTTATTTTCAATTTAATTAACAAGGCTGTTTTCTTATAATGTCAAGCCCTTAACATATTCAGTAACTTTTCATAACTAGAGTATAAAGTTGATTTCAATAAAAAATAGAATATATTTTGTAAAAAAAAATAAAAAGCCATGCTGACTTCCTAGTTTTAGTTTCTTTCAGATTTTCTTCATCCATTCTCTTAAAACGCTCTTCCAACTTTCCCTACAGAGTATGTATCGAGCCAATTCACTTTCATTTGCAATACTTCACCGAGTACTAAATCCTTCTAAAACTATCGTAAAGCCACCAAACACGTCATCCACCAACGAACGAACTGCCTCATGATTTCTTGTTTTACTGTGTCTCACCTATTTTCATTCACTTTTGAAGATGTTTATGTGTTCGTTTCCCTCGGATACTCTGTTGCGAAATAAAATAAAGCCACCTACGTTGGGGAAGCTTCCCAATCGAACATTTCATTGCTACCGGTGCTTCCCTGGCCAAAGCGCAGGCGAGTATGTGAGAATCGATGCATCATAAATCCGACGATCATTTTCACCCACGGTTTACTGTTATGGTAGAAATGTTCGATCCGTATCCCCGGCGTGCACACGCCGTGCAGTTTCGTCCGCTGTTTCCTTTTTCCCGATACGCCGGGAGATCTCTTTTTAGTCATTTCCTTAAGACCCTTTTCCAGCACGGACGGATGCACGGACGCTACCCGGTACTTCCGCTTCCCGATTCCGCCCGCTCATCACCCTCCGCCTGCTTTTCCGGCACATTGGGTCGGCGCTTATTTTTTGCGCTCACACACTCCACGCTTCACGCTTGCGTTGCTCATTCGACCCAAGAGTTGCTCACTTTTATCGCAATCATAACATCAGATTTGTTTAGAGTTTATTTATGGCACTCAAATGTGACGTAAATTTATTTGATGCCTGAACACATAAACACATGCACATCCGTCCGCGAACGGCGTCCAGGGTGCCACGGTGGAAAGGAGGCGGAGGAGTTCGGGAGGAGCGAGAACACGATAAGGGTGGCGCGCGTATTCACGACACGCGACCAAGCGGCGGTGTTGTTCGTTCGCGCGGGACCGAGGGAAAAAAAAACGGAAGCTGACGGGAAGGAAGCATAAAACAAACCTTCCGCACCGAGCGGCGGCATCAATGAACCTCGAATGAGTTCCTAAACATCCGTGGCCGGGTGATAAAGGGATGAGCAACGGGATGAGCTGGGACGGTTTCGGTGGTGGTTCGTGTTTGCGTTCATCATGGCTGACGGTTGCTCCCCGGGACGGGCGCTTGGGCTACTGTGTTTCTCGTTAGCAGCAACATCCTGCTGCATGCCCTAGGGATGCCGAGCGCGGACGACCGTGATGATTTCTTGAGTGATACAAATTTATCCTAACCTATCAAACATCGTTAAATTGGATGCAACCGGTCTGGAGCGGAGATACGCATGCGGAGAAAATCAACGGCAGCCTATGGTTAGGAGAAAACTGGCTTGAAGGATGGTTTGGGGCGACCTGTTTTTGGATTGTCTTTTCAAAATGGACATACTAGAACGTACACAATACACATATCCGACGAAAGCAATCATTTGAGAGTTCTCAAGTCCTTTCATGGATCATAATAATTCACAGGATCATAAAATCTAATACAATTTTTTTTCTTTCATTTTCAATCTATATGTGTGACACACTTCGTATGTAATGTTTTTTTTTATATCAATCTTTTTTTTTCGACACTTTGATGAATTTAAAATGTCGGCTGGTTCATTCTTGTCTCTCCAACAATCACATTGAGTGTTAGCATGCATATTGTACTATTATTTCAAACAATGTTTTTTTTCTATTTGTTATGTTAGGAACGCTCTAGTCGTTGTGAAGCTTTACAGGTTATTTTGTTACTGAATAAATATGAAAAACAACAACAAAAAATTAACATAATTATTCCATTTTTCGGGTGTCACTAAATTATCGAAAACGTAACAAATATCATACTATTAGAACCAAGCTAGTGAAATTGAATTTATGGTCCTTTGAGTCGTATAGTGAAAACACTATCTGATTTATTACATTCGGCACAATTTGTTGAAAACCCATACTAAACATCTCAAGAATTGAAGATGAAAGACAGTTTATTTCTAAAAATGAAAAGATATCGTACTGTTTATGCTAAAGTATACTGACTTACGCTTTATTCTGTTTATCCGGATATTCCTCTGTCCTCCCTGATTTACTCAGAACCGACAGACTTGCTGCCTTCGATTGTACGTTATATTGACACTTAAGTTACAAACCCCACCATATAAACTGGTACATTGCTTCGAAAAGTTCATTGCTTTTGACATTTTTGGAATCTATAACAAAGAAGAACTCACTTCACGACTGATTGTGCATTTCAAAGTTGTGTTCCAGTCGTTCAATTGTTTAAAATCTATTTTAATTTAGAACGTAACACTTCTTTTCAATGTTGCTCAAAAACAGTTCGGCTGACTCTCCTCTAAGCTCCACAAACCTTCCACCACCTTTCAACCGGATTCTGTCGCCCGAGCATGTGAGCGATTGTTTGCGATTCGCCAAAGTGTGTTTTATTGGGTTCAGTAGTTCCTTTGGCAAACCGTCACACCCACTGTTGCCTCCCCGTTTTGGGGTGGCACGCACCGTGGAACGCACACAAGTGGAGATTTTATTATATTTACCGAGCACGCCTCCACTTGCGCTCGGATGCGAACGTACTCTCGCAAAGAAACCCCTTCAAGCGTCCGCTTGCAGCGGAAAGAAAACGGAGGCACCATTTCGATTTTCGGATGAAGAAAACCCGGCCCCGGAAAGCGGAAACTCATCGAGGCGAACGAAGTGTGCACGCGCTCGGGTTGGTGTGAAAGTTTGCGTTTGCGATTTCACCAGGGCTCACCATTTGACCTGCCCAAGATGGCTCCGGTGGAGACAAGAAAAAGGGATCGTGTCAAAGTTTACTCGCTCGCTCGAGTACTGTCGCCGGGTAGCAGACGTTGAACATTGTAACCAATCTATTGATTGATTCCCGATTCAGCAGGCGAGAAAGAGAGGGAGAGATTGTCATGAAGAAAACCATTACACCAAACAAGTTATCGAAGATCTTCAAAACAATGGAGCCCGAGTAGATAGAGTAGGAAGAAAATTGAAACGCTCTTTCATCTCCGTCTCTTCTGTTGCTACAAAATCAATCAAATTTCATCCGTTTTTTCATTCACATACGCTAACTACACCGGAATAAACCTTTGCTGCCCTTTTTTAATACCACCCTTTTGATCCGCCATTAGCACTGCTGGCAAAATTTACATCCAAACAGCGTGACAAGTGAGTGCGAGTGACCCGAACCGTTAAGATCGCTCGCACGATCGCTGCGCACTTGAGTGGGGAAATAAAACGCTCCATTTTTGTACTTATGTTCTACGTTTATTGTGTCGTAATATATGATTCTCAACTTGAGGCGCTATAAAATATGGGCCAAACCGGGGTGCTAGCTGAAAAGGAAACCCAGCGGCAGCGTAAAAACTCGCAATACCCACCCGACCGAGGGGGCGGGCTTCTGTGCCACCATCGATGCCAGCGGATTGCACCGAAACACATGCTGAAATCGTCTCAAAACCCCACGGAAGACGTGGGACCAACACACCAGCAGCCAGCACGGTACCATAAATAATAAAACAGGGAACCATTTCGTTTGTGCCCGCTCGGCGTGTGTGTGTCTGCTGGAGTTTCGTTATTTTGCTGTGACGCTCTTCAACTTTATTTGACTTGAGCATTTTGTGTCGATTGTGTGCCATCAAACTGCCACATTGACATGAAAAAACATATTTATGCCACCCCGGGCTCATTTGCAGTGCGTTTAGAAGGGCCATTCGCTCACACACACGCACACATACAGGGGCAGTGTTTTATTGTTTTGATCTATGTTTTTTTTAAGCGACTGCACTCATTCCTATTACTGCCACATGCAATATGGAGCAATTTTGTTTTTACTGTTTTTACGGTGCTATCTTTGAAAGCGTGCAAACCAACAAAAGGGTTCCTCGTGGTGTGCGTCCTCTGGGGTGTGATTGCTGGGACGGTGAAATTATCTGCACTTGAGTTATGGCACCGAAAAGTAATGGGGGGCCCAACTGCCTGGAGGATGATCGTACATCAAAGCGGAATCTTTAAAGTCTCATCTGTGGAGGGGGACGGCCGGAGAAAACATAATTCATTTGGGTGATAAAATATTGAACGTTTGAGGTATATGTTCGCTAAAAGTGGCAATAAAGTGAACGAAATCCAGAACGCTCCCCGCGCATTTCATCTACTTTAGATTCCAAAAAGTGAAGAATTCACGGAAAACCTAACACCAAAGTGATGGTCTTCTACGTTCTAATGACAGTTGAACGGTTAAAACACACTTTTGCACGGCTCTGTTTGAACCAAAGCCTCGGCCTAGTCGTAAAAAATAATTTCCAGCAATCGTTCTCATTATCACCAGCATTATGAGGCTGATGTTGTGGCTTTTGACCCGTTCCAGCTCCTCCTCCTTCCTGACGACTTCAACCCATTATCATAAACACTTTAATTCCGAATGATTCTACTTTTGAGCCGCACCAACTTTTGCCCTCACACTGGGGCGAACGAACAGGCAGGCCAGTCTGGGGGTCCGAATTCGGGAGCTTCCTCCTGTGGAAGTCACCGACGAGAAGCACGGCACGTTGCAAAAGGGCTCGATTTGTTGCTTCTTCCAGCAGCACCGCTCTCGGTGTGGGTGGTGATGAGCGGTACTTGTACACTGGAAATCGGCACCACAATGATGATGATTTAGTTCCATACGAAGTCACGATACGAACACGCAAATGATAGCACTTTCGGTGCGGGACACTCACGCACGCAACGGTCTGGGCTCTCCAGGAGATGGGGATGGGTCCGTACCGTACCTATCACGTTGGTTAGTGAACGATAAACAATTTATCATCACGCCAGCGAATCCGAATGCCGGTGTTACCAAGGGCTTGGCGGGACTGGCGTTGGAGAAGGAGAAGGTCCTTGTTCAATCATGTAGACAGTAATGGACAGAAAAAGTTATAAGCAGCCTTTTTTATGCACAAATGTTTTTTTTTATACTTCTTTAGTGTATTTCACATACAACATCAAGTAGATAAGTGTCATTATGTTGCGATGTATTTTAGAACAAATTTTCGATATATTGCAGCATCTTTCAAATTATGGTTACCCCCTAGAAGTCTCCTTAACGACATAAATTTGATTGCAATTTTAAAATCTTAAGAAATCGAAGAAGAGTGTTTAAAATCACATGAAAACTAAAAACTAGGATTCATGCATGAGATGTTTTAATAAAAAGGAATAAAAAATAAGATTTTTTTTAATGCTACTACTCTATCTACCAATTATATTAACAAATAATTTCAGTCAGAACGTTTGGTGTATTTTTTTCAAGCTTTTAAGCGTTACTGCTTACAAAACAAACGCAATTTCTCAGTACATTATTAAAAAGTTTTTTTTAAAATAATTAGAATCAATGTTGTGTAATATTTGGCTAAACAATTATTCATATTTATTTCTATATTAGAAGCATTGTGGTTTTTAAGCTGTTGTTCAGACTATCTTTAGCTATTTAATATCATATTACAAACTCGTATGGAACAACTCCAATTACGCTGCATATAATGCGTACACTATTGTATGCTGCTCTAGTACTAGCATTCTTCCCGACACCACCTAGCGTACGCTCATCCACACCGGTGTCACAATGTCACCACAATGCTCCGGCAAAACGGATGGAATTTCCGAAGGTCGGTACGCCGGAATGTACGACCGAGGCGCCGGGCTGCGGGCTGCCATCGACCACAATCGACCGGCACATGATTCACGACGCCAGCGATTCGATTCCGTTTCCATCATCCCGATCATCGCATCCGGTTTCGGTAGCGGAGCAGGGAGCAAGGGCATTTCTTCTACCTTCTGCACCTCGACGCCTCTTGGACGCCTGTGCCGGCGAGACGACACATGAATCAACTCGCCGGAACTGGCGGAACGGTATCGTACGCCGATCCTGCTACGACGACTATGATGATGACGGCGATGATGGAGGAACGCGCACGTTCCTGTCGGAAGACATCCGAGCAGGCGACGCGCATCATCATGACTACCATTTTGTCGCGAGTGTTAGCAGTGGTAGTGACAGTAGTAGAAGTAGTTGTAGTAGGCTGGGGAGCGATCAAATACGCACATTAACATGACCCGGCCCTGTGGAGGGCTTTTGGTTGAATGTTTGATTTGGTCTCAACATAGAGACTTTTTTTAATACGCTTAATTGAACCTTCTGCAAAGTGTGTCTAGAGCACTCTGCAATCCTTTACGTAATTGTATTCCTCCACTCTGGCTGGTTCAATCAGTTCAAACAGTGGCGCAAAATGAGCCAATATTTTTACAGATTACATTATGCAAATTATCCCACTTACAGCAATGTCCTGCTTGCTTAGAGATGAAACCAACCCACTTCCGCCACACACGCACACACACACACGAGACGACTCGCAGTAAATGGGCCAACTATCTGCATGCCTATTAGCGAGCTCGCTTCCCAAATGGAACATGTCCATTCGGCGGGCCTCCCCGGCGGGCCCATCGTCGGAGCCATTCCGTCTGAGAGTGCGCTCGCTTCCATTACTATTCAAATCGAGAAACGGGCAACGTCAACTGTCAAACGCCGGTGCCCGGTGTCACCTTGGCTCGGCTTTCGCTCAGCTCACGAGTGGCCGAATAATTTAAAAATTAATTCAATCATCTGAAGTAGCTCCTCCCGCCCGGCCATTGCGCGAGCGGTGGCGGCGTACGCGCCATTCACAAAGGACACACGCAGGACCAATTACTCACGGCGCGGGCAAGGCACGCCGGCACGGCTCGGCTGATCACGCTGTCAAAATCACAATCCACAATCGCGACCCCACCGGGGAAAAAAGCGCCTCCTGTATTAGCCCGCCGTTCGGCGAGTCAAGAAGATGGAAAACAATTTAGTCAGATTTCAATTTCACTTCGGGCCGGTTGGTGCAGTTGTGACATCATCCTGTTTGAGCATTCGGCATGCGCCACTTTGCGTACATTTCGGATGTGCGGATATGATCCTGCTTCCGACTGTGTGCGACCGCCTCCCGCTGTGCCTTCCTGCCGGCAACCCTTTTTTGCGCGTAGCTCGCTCGCAAGGATATCACTTTCACTTCGAACAAGGAATCGTTTCCCCGGCCCCCGGCTGGCACCCGAAAAATTGTCCATTTGCCCTGCCTCGTCCGTTTGCGAAACCGCGCAAGGCAGCGAATGACAATGAGTTTTTCACTCTCACTCGAGCAGCGAGTCACGAGCCACGAGACGGCGCGCTCGTACCGGATGTGGCTGCCGCTGGCTGCCGTTGTTTCCCCGTTCGAGGATGATGTTTTTCACGATTTGTGGAGTGTACCTGACAAACGGTTTTCATGTTTCACGCATGATACTTTCATGCGATGGGAAGGTGAACTGGAAGCAGAACGAACCAAAAAAAAAACGAAATCAACAGGAGCGTTGAGCGGAGGACGCAAAAAAAGCCCAACCCGAACGCGGAAAATGACGTTTCGCCAGTGTGTGTACTCGTTGGGCCAGCTCGGGCCTCGGTTTGGGATTTGATGCGCCCATGTCGAACAACCCGCCCGCTGGGGAATGGAACAAACCGAACGCACACGCCAAAGCAACGTTCCGGCGGCGTGACAAGCGAGCGTACGAATGAACAGACATGCAAAGCCAGAAGCAGCACACAGAAAAAAAACTCAACCACCAATCCGTTTTTGGCCGACACCGACCAGCACCGGGAAAGGATAATCGAAAACGATGACACGATGATTAGCGTTTCGTTGTTCCGGTTCCCGGTGGTCGGTGGAAACGGTGGAAAAAAGGCAACGAAACGGATAATCAAAATCTGTACCTCCGGTTCGCTTTTTTTGTTTCATGCAGTACCACAGTTTCATTACAAAACCCCTGTCGATTCGGGTTTCTGGGCGAGATTTTTGCACAAGGGGTCTCCGTCGATGGAGGCGCCTGGTGCTCCATCGCGGAGGGGATTGATTAATCCCGGTCGTGTGTGTGTGGGTGTTCGGGTGTGTTTTACGAGCGGAACGGATTGAATGTAATGTTTCTGGTTTTTTCAATCAAACCAAGATTTTGGGAAAGTTATGTACGATGGTTCAGTGGGTAGTTACATCGTCGTTTTTCATGTTTGGTTGTTTTAGTTCATCTTAGTATTAGAAAGTTGACTAATAGTTATATATTTGGTAATTGAAACAAAAGTGTTGTAAATTTTCCTCATGGTTACTTGAATATGAAAAGTCTTTTTTGTATTAAAATGCATAGATTATGACAAAATCAAGTCGTTTTTTATATCAAACAAACTTTTAATACGACAAAATCTACTCTTTTCGTAAATAAATCAATATCTTGTGCAATTACTTTCTGATATTTTAAATTTCTTAGTACCATCTAAAATTAGGCTAGTAAATGCACAAAACAGATAAAATAGGACAACACTGTTGTCTGGGAATTTTTGATTTGATTTAATTTAATTTATTTTCACGGTTTTTACACTTTTTCACCAGCAAAGTTTTCAGTTTTACGATTCTACCTATTCAAATTTGCGGCTTGCTATGTAAGTGATATTGTGTTGTAATTGTGTTGTGTTGGATGTAATGTACCAATTTATATGTTTTGTGCAAACTCATAATTCAACTGTTTGCGTTTTTCGTGCATAGTAACTCTATTTAATGTTCAGCAAATTCTTAATTTCTTTCGCCTATTCCTCATGCATCGTACTATTTGCACCCTTGTAAAAGTTGTAAAATATAAAATCAAATTACGAAGAGTCGACTTCTATTTGGACCAAAAAAGAATTGAACGTTGAAAACATTTTGTTTCTTTAACCGTTGAGTCAATATGGTTTGAAATCGAACCAATGAAAGAGGTTATTTCAAAATAATAAAAGTTTTCATTTAATATATTCAACCACATAAAGAATCGTTAAAAGTATCAGATTCGACATCACTTAAAAGTTGACACATTAAAACAAAAAGTAGTACAATTTTTTTCATAGTGTTGCTGAAAGGGTTATCTTGACATTACGCTTAATACGTGATTGAACTTCTAGGGGCCAATATTTCATAATATTTATTGATAATTAATCGCTGCTAGTGTGTTTTTATGTTTATGTCAACACCTTCCACTGAAACCAGGGCACTTCTGGCGAGCGTGTCTCTTATGCAGCCAATCTAAATACCATTCTCCAACAGACAATACATCAACTTAGTCACGTTCGCGAAACTCTCCAGAATGACAACCCTCTCTAACTAACGAACCTCCCTCGGCCAGGCCCCGTGCAAACCAGAAGATGGCCATAAAACATCCATCTTTCGACCAAAACATTTGCAAACCCATCGTAGCATCGAACCAGAAAAAAAAACACACACACAGTCACAAACAAAATAAACACATCGATCTCGATCATCTGAAAGGCGCCAATCTTCGGGGTCGTAAAGAAATAAATCGAGGTCAGTTACGCATAAAATTAAAAATAACGACCATCCACCACGACGTCTGCCATTGAAATATTGATGATGCTAAAGAGCACGGTCGTATTCGAGCGGGAGAAAGATATGAAAGTGAGAGAAAGAGAGACGAACGAAATGAACCGTGTCTGCGTGAGGGTGAGAGAGAAAGAGCGATTTTATGAGAAAAAGGGGATGGAATGCGCGAGTAGTAAGAGCTAGAGCCACCTAGCAAAAAAGCAAACCCGAAGGGTTCATAAATTTTCCGCACGTGTTTTGGGAGACGCGCCGACGCACCCACACACACATACGTGCATCAATCTAACACTACTTTCGGGTTTAGGTGTGTGTGTGCGACTGTGTTGTGCAACTATCGTAAGGAGTGAATCTTGGGCTGGAAAGGGCACAGAAAACGGCAGTCGAAATAAATCCAAACAACGCTCGTCGCACCTCTGGCGGTACTGGCCAAACACACTCCATAAATCTTGTCTCATTAAATGATTTATTCATGGCCTACTCATAGCTCGGGTGCGTGATGTGGGGGCCGTCTCCTCGAAGACTGCTCACCATGGTAACGCTGTCTGGAATGAACCTTCCAGTGGCATTCTGTTTAACGTATTTTTGTCAGATACATCTTCAACATTTGAAATGTATAAAAAGATTAAAAACCGTTTAAATCGAAAACTAAAACCCTCTTTTAAACCAACTCAACAGCATGCGCATGCCAAACCATTCTCGTGGCATTAAACAAACACAGTGCTCACAGTGCAACAAAACGGACACGTTCAACAGCAAACACAGAAAGGGCACGGCACCAGCACAAGGACAGTATCCCTGTGACGTAAAAATGACTCAAATGGCTAAAAAATTATCGATTTTTGTCCCTTCACTCGCCACTCTCTATCTCTCTCTTTCTCTCTGCGTGCCTTGGGCTTAAAGTCATCATTCCCGCCATCCCGATGCTCGAAGTTGTTCGCTGTTCTCCAAGGGAACACTATAAAGTATGACCACCCGAGCACCGGTGGTGGAGCACGGGATAAGGACATCCAGCTCTGGGTGTATGTATGTGTGTGTGCTGTGAACGATAGAAACCGGACATGACGGGGCGAATGATGCGGCGAACGAACGGAGGAAAAGATTGGCAACATAAATTTGCACACGCGCGTACCTGATGCCAGGCCGGTTACATCGGAGGAGACAAATCAACGCACACAAGGACACACACACACACCACTGAGAGAACAGAGAAGCAGATTGGAAGAACTGTTTGTCTCGTTATGTACTGTGATTGAGCTGGCGAGCATTGCTTACAAAATGGTCCACTTAAGGGTTCTGCAAGCGATGGAGATTTTGAAGTTTCGTCTTTGTTTTGTTCTTCTTTTATTATAATATTTGAAAATTGTACGAAAAGACCGAAATCTCCAACACTTCAAACTCTTCTCACTCCTATCAATAATACGCACACTCACACACACGAGCCGGAAAGTGAAATTGCATTCGAAATTCAACGCTCGTGTCTGATCTCGTACGGCGGCCTTGCCCTAGCCCGTCGCATTGTCGTGCACCGAACCCTGCGGACCCCGGCAAGTGCACGGTGGCGCGTCAGCGAGATTCCTTAAATTCCACACACGCACCACAGCCAGCGCACGACCCGAACACCAACACCGTCGCCCCGTTTCGATGGCGCGCTCCCGCGGAGGGTCTGACCCGGTTCCGGTGTGTGCGGGGCTCTCTAGGACGGGAGAGTCGCTTTTTTACGGCGGATTTATTGCACGGAACCGACCCGACCCGGGCGAGGCGAAATGAATTTCCATTTTCACTTGCAGCCCGCCGGGTGTGTGACGTGTTCCCGAAATCAGCTGATCAGCCCGCTCACGATCAGATGTTCCGGTGGTTTCATGGAGTGTTGAAGTTCGCTTATGAAAACTACACTCAACGATGATTTTTTAACATGGGGTTTCATAAACATCACTAAACGTAAAGTATGTCCGGATGACCCGCAATAAATCACCATCATTATGGGGGGAATAGAAGAATTAGAACCATTTATCCCGAGAGCGTGTCATTTTTCGCACCCGACGCCGGATTTCGCCCGGGCGCTGCTAAATGCAACAGTTTATGCAAAGCGCGACCTTAGAGATTAACGGATAACTTGCAACCTGCAGCCGAAGCAGCCCGGGCGCCATCATCCGCTTCCTTTCCCGGGCCGGTATTCTTGCACATGCGAAGACTTCCCAGTGGCGCCTTTTTCTGCGACGCAACCGAGCGCCTTCCACCGGGACGCGCCTCGGGTACGCTTCGCTTAATATGTTTGATCAGTTTCCGATCGTGTTCGTCGGTTGATTTGGAAGATTTAGCGAAACAAACAAAGCGCGTTCCTGAAGGCGCGTTGCGTGAAGGCGGTGGTCTTCGAGGAAATCGAATCGACGTCATCGCCGGAGCCGTGCGTTCGGGAGCCTGCCGAAATCATCATCAGCAGGCCGAAATTGGCAATTGGCCGAGATGAAAGGAATCGCTGCGTGAGCCGTGTGACGTTCGGGTTTTCTTTCGTTTCGTTTCGTTTCGTTTCGGCTTTTTTTTCTCTCCCGCCCCAATCACCTTCGAATCAAACCGAGAATCACAGGAATACAAACCTATCTATCTGTCGAATGGCAGCCGAAGGTCATGCCCCTTTGCCGAGAGCACGGCGCGGGCGATGTGATTTGTTGTTCCTGCTTCCGGGTGCGGAGTAGGAGGCCACCGTTGCCGTCTTCCTTCCGAGCGCGAACGCTGGACAAATAGAAAACACGGGCGCTGCTGCTGCCTGCCTGCCTGCGTTGCCTAGGATACGGAGCATGCGCCAACATTCTTCCAAACACCCCACCACCGCCGCCACCGAGGAGCGCGGCTACACCGTGGACGTGTCTCCGGCGCTCGGAGCAGGATAACCGGGGCAAAAAAGGGAATTAATATTCACATCACTTCATTTTACCGTCCCGGCCTGACATATCTCTAGCTACGGTGTGCGCGCGGCGGTCGGTGGCGCGGTTCGGGGAAGGCAAAATCAAACCAACACATCTAAGCATACTGGCGGTGCACACATACACACGAGCGCGCACATACAAAAGGGAGAATCAAAGGATGCCGTGTGTACCGTGTAGCATATTCGACGCGTCTCGGCGTGCCTGTCACCGCACATTTGCTGCAGATAGTGGCGTCCGTGGCGAAACTTAGCAGAAAATGGCACACATACGCATACGCGTGCATACGTACACCGGAATTTGTGGCAAGTGTCCCCCCACACACTCTACCGGAGAAGCAGCAGCAGCAGCAGCAGCAGCTCGTGACATCCGATAACAAGCGATAGTACAGCGGTCGGGAACAATGTCAACATAAAACATTTGCGTCCCATTTCCCCACCTGCCTCTCGTCCTTTCACTTCAATCCTCGCTCCCCCTCCCTCCCGAATGTCCCCAAAGCGGATGTCTTCTCACACGAGCGACACCGGAACACGGTGCAATGTTTGCATCATTTTTAAAACCCAATAAACACCGCTTTCGGTTGCTTTAATTAGGAGCTGGCGGTTGAGCGAAAGTTTCGGCTCGGGTTTAAGTATCAAATGTGGAACTCCTGCTGCTTTATTTTTGTTAAACAGTTGAATGACGCCGCAGGAAATTCGGGTCGGATATGAACGATGACGCTTTAAAGTAATTTAATTGTGTATTCGTCAGTAAATGCCTGAAATAATCATATTAACCCTAGAATGCCTATTTTTAATATAAAAGAAAAAATAATTACACACGATTTAAAATATGAACTATAAATAATCTTTATACACCATTTAATAAATCAAATGTTTATTTAAATATTGCATGTTGAATATCATTTTGAGCGCTGTCTTGTGATTTGGATGCTAAAACATTTGATTAGGCATAAAGTGTTAGACCACGGCATGGAAATTGAGAGTTCAAATTTACTTTATTGCATGAAAATATTCCTGAGCTGTTGAAATATATATAAAAAAGTGTGAAACTTAGTGGATCTGTCACTTTCCAGTATTTAAATGCTCTCAGTTTGTATAGACAAATACTTATCGAAACCCTATGAGTGCACTTTATAAGATAATAAGTTAAAGATAAAGGTATTTAACAGCAACAAAACAAAACAAGTACATCATAAATTATAGGAAAGCACATGGATAATTCTATGCCACAAGCCTCGCCGTGGAGTTGTCGTGCATGGCTGGAAATGTATGAAAATTATTGTCTTTTTTTTAAAATAATATTGAATCAAGCTTTAAGCATTTGAATTCTCTTGTCTTTTGGAGAAACCACCTCTGTTTTCCCAATTAACACTCTACTAATTTGCATACTTTAATTAAATAACTAAAAAACATGAAATGAGCCATTACATCGAATAACTTCTTACATCAGTATTCACCAACACCACCCCAATACCATCGTATTTGAGAAGAATGCTCAGAATATGACTTAGCAACCACTTTATACGAATCTTGTGGCTAAGAAGCTTCTCAGTGATAGGTTTCTGGCTTGGGATAACATTAAGCTCCCGAAACACTTCTTGCAGAGCATCCCATTAAATTGTAAAATGTTATAATCTTCAAGTCGCAGTCCTTAGATTGCAGATCTTTGCTGGATTACATTCCAAATTCAAACGCCATTTCCTGCCAATAAAATTACATCAACTGCCAGAAACCGCAACTAACTACCCACCGTTACACGGTACACGACACCGCCGCCGCCATTAGCAGGATATGTTTGTGGCAACATTAAACTGCACCATTATCATTCGCCGCTGCCAGCGGCGCAGTCCGGCGAAACAGTCAGTTTCGCACCGCCGGGACTAATGTCACGTTTAATTATGCCTCCTAGAAACACACACACACCCAATCCTTTGCATAACATTTAAATAAATACATCGTTAAGCAACTTGTTGAATGGAGCAGCTTACAAAATCTCTCCGCGAGCGGCGAGTCTTTAAGGAGTTCGTTTTAAAGCCCCACATCCTGCCAGCTCCATCATCTGTGCGAACACGCACACTAGCGAAAAAAAAGGTGCAGAGAACCTCACCCTCACGACCAACCCCGATCGTGCGCTGCACAAATAAGTGCAATCGTACACGGTAGTAACCGGTGTAACCTCACAATTACTGCCAACGACCATCTGGCGGGCGACGTTTTCGAACGACCCGGCGGCGGGTTTTCCTTTTTTCGCCCAGTCCATCCCGTCTCGGGACGAGGGCCTTCGCACTTGCAGCGCGGTGCACCCGGCCCTGGAATAGAAGAAACCACAAGTGATGCCCCACACGAGCAAGTGACTAAATTCGGTCGTCCACGCTGGGCCGGAGATGCCGACGAGATCTCCGAAAATCTCTTCCCGCCCCGTCCCGGCACGGCGAGATGGAATTTATCAACTTGCCATTATGTGCATTTAATGTATGGTAAATTATGCAAATTTTATTACGCAAACTTCATGCGTACGTGGAACGGACGAGTTCCGTTCCGGCGAGGGGCTGACCCTTTCGGCGGTGACGACGACGACGATGACGACGAGGCCCTGGATGCCCTGACCGGACCGGCTGCCCTGGGATCGCTGTAAACGGGGCTTAATTTCAAAAACCCAGACGCCTTACGGGGGTTTTCGAGGTTCGGGCCCGTTCCGGCCCCGGGCTCGCCGCTGCAACCGATCTGCGATTTGGGGTGACATTGTCCATCATCACCCGATGGTCAACAAATAGGGACACTTGTTTTTTAGCCGCAACCGACCCGGCTCGGTTCCGTCCCGTTCGGCTCACGGGGGGTTAGTGAACGGGCCGTAGACTTCGGCTACGGTGGATTTACGGCGGTGGTAGTGATGGTGAGCGAAAAGGCAAATCTGTATCGATTGGCGTGTGGTGCAGTTTGCACAGCGACTAACGATGTGCCGGCCTGAAGTAATGAAGTATCGATCGTATTGGTTCGGTGTTTTCTCTGCCGATTCGTGGAGCGAAGTTTCACGATATTCACGTTGTTTGGTTTATGTATTTGGGTATGTTGTAATGTTCTTTGGGTATGTTGTATTGAAAAAAAAAATAATATTATTTATGGAAATAAATATTATTTAGACTGATAAATGCTTTATTATGCTTCATTTAAATTATATTAGTTGGTATAGATTTTTTTGATTTTCCTTTTTAACCGTTTTTAATAAGAATACAAGTGGATCAAAATCGTCTAGAGATATGATCCCAAAGTTAAACATAAAACCCTTTTCGAGACGCATATAAATTAAACATATGTATTGGGTGTTCGATTAGAAAGACGTTGGAAACAAAATACGATGGTCTCCAGTGTCTTTCTGATCATTGTTTAAGTCATGATTTTGTCTGTAGATTCCCCACCGAGTCTGCTTTTGTTGAGGATAGCTAAAATCGGAGGCTTACCGTCCGATTTAGCTATGAAGAACACAAACACGTTATCCTTCGTGTATGAATGTTAACTTTATTGCTCGCTATTTCGCTATTTCATACATATTTTGATCCGAAGTCAGCACATACTTTACTTGTACTACTACTACTACTTATACTTTACACATACTACTTTACTTATCTTTTAAAAAGCGTTCACCGATAGACACATAATTATCATTTTAGTTGTCCTCCGGGCTCACGCTCCTGTGTATAATTGCGCTTGGCAAATGTTTCCACGTTTTTGTTTGTAGCCTGCTTGTGCCTATTTTCATTACGACATTGTCTTCTGGCCTATGCCTATATCGCTTGCTTTATTTCCAATACAATAAGAAAATTGTAAAAGAGCGTTAAAAACAGATTAAGAGAATACTAGGGCAATACTGTCTACAATATAGAATGAGTATTCCAAACAGACAAACTTGCTTTAAGAAAGGACAAAGCCGCATATAGATAACTCATCTACAGACATATTTCAGGCTGTATGGGAAACTGGCAAAATATCTGTCCAGTTGTTAAAATGTTAAAGAATTGTGTTTTTAATCAATCAATTTGTTTTCGCAATAACACAACCGCGAACTAATTGAATCGATTTGCTACCACACGAAAACCAATCTATAACATTAGCTTCAACTACCCTGTCTCTCTCTCTCTCTCTCTCTCTCTCTCTCTTTCTCTCTGTTCGGATACCGCACTCACCTGCCTGAACAAAATAGAAAAAAACCTTCACACACGACATTTGGTCACATTTAACCCATTCCTTACGCGACATCCTGCAGGTTGTCGAATTTCGATAAGCAACAGTCGGCCGCCGGTGGCAAATGTTACGAATCACTTCCTGGCACGGAACCCTCTGCTCCCTTAGTGCGGCAAGCAACCGGTGGTGGCGGGTGGGGCGCAAAGCGAAGCGAAGCGAAGAGAAATTGAACAGATTTTTCATTATTAATGCTTACGTGTTGCGAACCATTTCTCCTGGATTATGATCAAAGCACCGGGCGCGATTGTGTGACACCGGTACCGGCACCGGGGTCTTCCTTTTTATGGCACCGAACCGGAAGGAAGGATGGTTCGGATGGAGTGGGCTGTGCTATCGATTCTTGCGACTGTGTCGATTCCTTCGCACCTGCCCGTTCTTAATGATGATTTATTTTCGTTCATTTTTACTTATTTCATTCTAATGAACGCGTCTTCGCTGTTTTAGAAGTGTATGAAGCTATGTAGCATAATTAACATTAACGGAAGGATATCCTTCTATGAAGCAAAAACAAAACCTCTAATCCTCAACGAGGCACTAAACACGAGCCTATGATTCATATCGGTATACACATTTTACTGTACGTCTTTCTTTTATTGTCAGCCATATGTCAAAGGCTCATCAAAGCCGCTCGTCGCACACAAGGACGGCCGTAAACATATTCTACATACAATATTGCAATTTCTCACTTGAGCCACGAGCGCCCGAGTGAAACGATTTGTTGTAAAACGCGCCCCGTTCCTTCGCTCCTCGATGAATCGGTCTCGGTCACACATCTCAGCACAATCACAGCATTCAAACGCGGGCTCGAAAACTGCTGTGCTCCTAGTATGTAAGGGCCACCGAGTCGTAAACAGTCTTTTCACCAGGCCAATCTCGGCCGAGTCGTGCAAAAACCCACGGCGCACGCAGAACTAGGAGAATTATATGCCCGCTTTGAAATTAATAGCTCGACAATCGTGGTGAAACATAAACGGCCCGGCACGCGGTTTTATGCTGTATAAACCGTTTGCCAGGGCACTTCTGGTACTCGGGCGAACGGCTTTGGTCCAATCTTTTATTACCCCTCGTATGGTATCGGGAAGCGGCCACGCGCATAAAATTCATGAAACATAATTCGAAAAAAAAAACGTTGAAGACGAATGATTATTTTTCCAAAGGAATCTGTTAACAGAATCGTTAGAAATAAAAACAAAAGTGTATAAACTTTAAAAATTACTTAAAATTACCAGACGCAAGGTGAGCTTGGATTAGTCTGGAGACTTGGATTAGTCTTAAATTACAAAAAGCAAAAACAATATTTTAAAATTACGTTTTACAGATTTTTTTCTTCTAAAAAAATACTTCTAAAAAAATTTACTTTTTTAATAAAACTCAAATTTACATAAGATTCGAAAATTAATCTATAAAGAAATATAAATGGCGGTAATAAATATAAAGATTCTATTCAAATACAATCGGAGAAAACGGAAATGAAAATCCACCTTAAGCTGGAAAATGTATGAACATTTTAAACTTGCTTAAAATTAAAACAAATAAATTGTAGAAACTAACAAATGTTGTTCAACTCATAAACAAACTGCATGTATAGAAACTGATTTTTATAAGTATCATGTATCATGTCAAATATTGTTATGAAGAATAAATATAATCGCCACTAATTACTCAAGTAATTATAAAATTGGTTCAAAATGTCTCTAAAATGTAAATGTGTTCCTCCTATTTTCTATTTCTATTTCTCCTATTACGAACCTATCCTTCAACACAATTCTTCTCATTATGTATTTTCTTTGCATTA
This sequence comes from Anopheles dirus, assembly GCA_000349145.1. NCBI lineage: Eukaryota > Metazoa > Arthropoda > Insecta > Diptera > Culicidae > Anopheles > Anopheles dirus. Next base: position 4,311,544 of record KB672791.1, on the reverse strand, counting down.
TGCTTTTCGTTCTTTACATGTTTTCATAGAAAGGAAGCAATTCTAACTATTAAAAGATGTTTTAAAATTTAAATCTAATCCCCTTCTTAAAAATATATGCAGATTTATCCTGAAGCGTTCACAAACTAATAAACACAACTGACAATCGTTGGTGCTAAATGTCGTTATGAATGTTGTTGGTACATACGCCAAATAAACATTACATAGCTAATTCACAACATAAACCCTCAGTTCACGCGCTTAATCCACTAACCTCTGTCTCTCTCTCACTCCACCGAAAGCCACCGGTTCGCCACAATCGACGCTAAATTGAAAACAATCTTTCCGCGAGGAAACATAACCGTACGTTCTAGTTTTCCTTCAATCATCTTTTCTATTTTCTCGCCTGTAAATCATTCGCCCGCAAATGACAACGCGCAGAAAAAAAAGTAGGTGCCTACCACCACAAACCCACAACGTGGGGGCCGAAAGAAAAAAGCGACGGAAAGCGGAAAACCAACGAAAACCCCGATGGCAATAGATAAAGATGACTGCTTAAGCGCTCGCCCGCCGTCCCGGGGCCGGCCGTAATGGGTTCGGTGGTCGGGTCGGGCGCGATAGTGCCGACCATAAAAACCTACGATGATGTGTCCGCAACGGCCGTTGGCCACGGAACACATTTCGCGCACGCCGCCGTTCGCCGGCTGTTGTTGGATTAGGTGGTTCGCTGTTTTTTTTTTTGGTTTTCTTCGGCCCGATCTTGTTCACCGTTCTGTTGCCCCCCCATTCTCGGCCTGGTTGGGGTGGTCTAACTTTTGCCCTTCGATCCAACGTTCGAGTATGATCGGGATCTGCCGCGCGTGCTTTATGGACGTTTATGGACGGCACTGTCCCCGAAGCCATTGTGAGCGAAACTTTTGCCTTCCTCGTTCCTGGAAGCATTGTGCCGAAATTACGCCCGAAACTTTTTGCGAGCGCGAGCGAAAGTGGCCGAAAAATAAATCATTAAACAGTGTAATGAAGAAGCACACCTTTTCCACGCGCGTCGTCCCATGCCAGCAGGCGCTGAGTGTTGCCGCGAACAACAACATCAGCAACGCGGCGTGCCTACCGAAGCGTCAAAGTGTGCCATGGAAAACATTGCGTTTTGTTTTCCCTCGTTTTATGGCGCGCGCGTCAGGTGCGTCTGTCAGCGCGTGTTCATCGAGCGAAAAAAAACAAGGTGTGTTTAAAGCCCCCCGGAGGACACACCGAACGGGTGCATCCTTGAAAAATGGTAAGCATAAAACATTAGCTGGAGCGAAAAAAAAACACCCTCACTCACTCTCTCTCTCTCTCCTCCCGAAGCGATCGTTTCCGTTTCGCACCGTTTCGGTGGCGCGATGTGATAATGATTAAATAAAGTTTCCATAGGCTCCTAATTTCCCTTCCAGGCCACCGGTTCAGGGCCGTCATCTCGTTTACGGCGTGGCGAACGAAAAGTTCGTCCGGGCGCGGAACCGGGGTAGAAAAACACTCCCGACGGCGCTGTCGACGGCGGGTCGTAAATCTGCGCAGTCTTGACCTAAAACAATATTTTGGGACCCAAACCACCGCCGGAAAATCCACCCCCCCCGGCCCGGCCCGGTAGATGACTCCATTGACATTCCGTGGCTCCTCTCGAGTGTCCCGAACCCACGCCCGTTCATCATCCAATCGCATCTGACGCACCGAAGGAGACGGCGCAGGGTGCGAAGGTGCCGAATTTTCATTGTCGCTCGCATCTTAGTTCGCATCCTTTTTGGAGCCACCGTTACCGGTGGGAGGTGGAAGGCGAAAAGGCCCCTTTAAAGCCGCGTAATGTCTCTCTTTAAGGTGTGCCGAAATTTTCCTCCCACCCTTCTGCCCGATGCAGGTGGGCCATCGCCACCCCCTCCTGCACGCACCCCCAGCACAGCCATCGCGGAAAGGAAGCAAACAGCGTTAAAAACAAAGTTTACGCCGTAAAATCGGCCTGCCAACCCGCGTCGGTCCTTTTCACGGTCTTTGTGGTGCGACGCGCGTTGGGGAAATGATAATTTCCCGATGCGTTGCGGTTCGCCCGTTCTAGCGAGGCAAGAGCTCTCGGTCCGCTCGGCGAGCATTCCTACAGCGATACCACTAGCGCCATCTGTTGCGGGCCCGGTCGAACTAAAACAGCCATTTTGTCGGGCCGTCTCTTTCGCTCCTTCTGAAACGCCCCTTCCCACACGCACACACACACACACCGTGACACGGGTGCGGGTGGGTGGTGTGTGTAGCAATCGTACACGCAACCGCGCACGCACACAGCCACCCGCGAGTATCGCGTGAGACAACCAGCTGTGCCGTTCGCTCTTTAGCGACCGCAAAGCAACCGGCAGAGAAAGCAACAGCCGGTGGGTTTGTGTTGGTATTTCCCCTTTCTGTTTGTGTGCCCACGCACACACACACAGAAGCCGGCCCACCCGTGTGAAAGGTATAACACAAAAACAACACACACCAAACAAGTGTGTGCGTACGGCGCCATCGCGATTCCGCGAGTGTGAATTCTCTCGCTCTCGCACTCTCGGCCGTCGTCGTCGTCGTCGTCGTCGGGCGGCATTCTCGGGTGCTCCGTGGTTTGCTGCTGGCTCCGCACTCGGGCAATCCGAAACGCGCATCTGATGGAGGAAAACACGGTCGGAAAAGTCGGCCACTCCGGAGACACGGACACTCTGCTCGCGCCGAGCAACGCCACTGTCAGTTTTGGAAGCGAACCAGCGGGATAGCAGCGTGGCGAAAATGGGGATGCTTCCGCCCGGTTGGGTTGGACTTTGACAGGAGCGTTGTGCGCTGTGGCGTTTAGGGCACGGCTTGGGAGCTTTCCGTGTCGGGGCGAAAATTTTGCCCGCCGAAGCGTTTGCCTGCAAAGCGTTCCCGTTTGGCGCTTCGGTGCCGTACCGACGGCGGGTTGGAAAATGTCATAACTTGTTCTGGTGGATGCGCCGCAGAGAATCATCATAGGAATGAAAATTGTGACAGTGTAAAGGCATATCTTAGAGGAACCGTTGGAAAAGTTCTATAAATTTGCTTAATATTAATTTCCAACAGTGTTTTCTACAACAAAATGCGTTTTTGTGCTAACAAGGGCTTGATATATGATGTGCCTCAAGCGTATCGTGAATTAAAATTCACTAAAACAGTTTCTAATTCAAGCTAAATCTAATTTAAAATGTTAGAAATACAATAACGTGTCATATAAAATATTTTGTTGAACAAAAATAATGATGAAAGTAATATTTTAACATTGAAACAGCGTTGTTAAACTATTTGTATACGTGCACAAGTTTATAAAACACCAAGATGTTTATCAACCTTCTTGACCATGTCTAAAATAGCATACTTAATAGTACAACTACCTGATAACTAATAATTGTTCATGATGTACGACTGAATAACTTTGTCCTTCATGTTTGATGTCAAGTAGACACCATTCAAACATCAAACTAATTTTTGAACGCTGTTCAGTATGAAGAATAAGTAACATTTACATTGGAAATTATTTAGCATACAGTACAAAGCATTGAATAAAAACTATTGAGAGTGAAGAAAATATCGTTTTTTTTTGTTTTAGCGCAGTAAATTAGTGAACATTTATAAATAGTTTTAATGAAAAATGTCAATTTGAGGCGTAACCTCAGTAAAAGATATACGAATTGTAAATATGAATAATACAAATTCTAATGCAACTCTTTATTGTGATGTTGATGTTACAACTCACATTCATATCCTCAACCACGAAAAGAAAAATCTGTGCTCTCAGTCTAAATACAGACAGTCTAAAAGGTCTCGAGATACAGTTTTCAACAAAATCTTAGTAACGCTACTTTTTTGTAGCAAAAATCTGTACCACGATAGAATAACAAATTTTATATAAGTAAAAATATGTTTCACAATACCAGATGTTCAATTTAAATAGTTTTCTTGAAAAATCGTTCTAAACTGTTAGCGCCTCAGCATATTTATCTTTCTGAAACTCCATAAAACCGTCTACTGCACATAAACCTCATACCATACCAGCACATGCCAGCTAGAGTGCAAGAATGCAACAAACCTCTCCACAAACCGATCATAAACGTCGCGAAAGGCATACGCGCTCTCTGCATGTTGTAAAAATTCTTCGACATCAACCTGTCATAATGTGGCTGGAAAGTATTGAAGCACCCTCAGAGAGTGTGTTCGGCCGGCGAACAGAACCGGGAGGCCTAATGGCCTACCGGTAATAAATCTCTTCGCTTCCCGGGGGCGAAACAGCACAATCGCCAGACAATCGTAGCTCACGCACGCACTCGTAATAAAACAATTCAACGTCAATCAGGCTAACGTCAGAATGGGCCCCGAAGCGTGCTGGCAGCAATAATGAGCACGGCACACCGAACTATCGGACAGCCAGCAACGGCTGGCGGATAAGCCGCCGTAAGTCGAGATAGAACTTACATTTTGTGGATCGCAAAACAAACATGCACTAACATGATGTGTGTTTCATGTGAACAAAGATGAATTGCATTTTCCTGGCGCAGCAGCGGGACGATAATGAAGTCATTAGCTAGACGATGTGTGAGAGAGTCGAAAGGTTATTAGGTTGGGTTTTTTTTAGATGAAAGAGCATTATTACACGTTGAAAACAAGCGAATTAAACCGAATTATGCTTCAAATATTCTTAATCTTAATCGCTATTTCAACACTCGACTATAATCTATTTTCAAACACATCAACTTCCTCTACACATTCCACATATCAGTCAGTACCGCACCTTAATACCAAACATAGCACCGTAACCGGCAGTTGCATCTGCATGACGTCGTTAACAGCTCATCGTGCTGCACTTTTGCACTGAAGCCAACATCAACTGAAACCCCCACCGCCTCACGAAGGCAGGAAGGAACGATAGAACCGACCGCGGATAAGAAAGCAACAACAACAACAACAAGAGAATGAAAAAAACAGTCCGCCAGCCAGAAATCGGTGTCTGTGATACCATCAAAGTATTATTTCCTGCCCGTGCGTGCGTTTTGCGTTTTATGACTAACCCATCCATCAATGGAGTGCCCGTCCGGTTTCGTCTCGAGCGTCACGAGAATGAAACGCCAACACCTGCTTCCCCACGCACCCAGCAGGCGGAGACCGAAGGTTTCGAAAACAACAACAACAAAAAACGCACACACGAAACGCTTCACGTTCCGTTCCGCAAATGGATAGTTTAGTTAGCTTTGCGGCTGTGTACTGTTTTCTGGTTTTGTTTCAATTTTGGTTTCATACTCCACCGTCGCCTCGACGTTTGTATGCGAGGCGTGAACCGGTCGTAAAACAAAACTGTACCAACGCTATAAAGCCGGCGTTGGCGGTTTGGATCCCGCCAGGTTCTGCCTCCAGGTGCCCGCCTGCTGAAGACAGAAAAAGGGCTTTCCCATCCGCGTAAAGTGCTTCGCAGTGAGCTGAAGAAGTGTGCAGCAGCAAAAAAGCAACCTATGCCACACGCTGGGTCTAATAATGCATGATCGCGTCGGGAACGGTAGCAAAAACGGGTTTGTAGGGATTTTTGCATGCAACCGAATCGTGATCGCCGATCGAGGGCTGGCGAAGCGAAGGTTGAATTAAATCGTGGTGTGCCTCAGACGCGCCATGATTTTCGATAGTGATCTGAAGAAGCGTCTACCGTGCTGCTCGATTCACGCACTAGCTGAAGACGCGCTTATCTATCGCTGGGAATGGGTGAACATTGGAAGAGTGTTTGGGTCGAATCGGTAAGAAAACGGGAAGGAAAATTGAAATTGCTTTGTTCATTGCACTTGAGTGAATTGTTTGCTATATTTTCTGTCTTTTTTATTCTCTTTTCATTTCTCAATGTTTTCAAATAGCTCGTTTTCCGATTCTTTTGAGTATTGACTATTCTTTGCTATTTTTCAAATTCGATTCTTTTCGGAGACATTCCGTAATTAAAACTTATAACACGTCTTTACTCTACCTTATAATTACTTATAATGATATTTCTACAAAAAAAATGATTAAAAACATTCTAATTTGTTTCGATTTTATCCGAAACGAACTCCCGCTATGCCAAACCGAGTGGCTCCATTTCATCTGCGTGTAGATCACGCTTTATCGGAAAATAAAACCGAACGTAAAAAAAAAGCTCCACTCCGATCGTAGACTGGAAATGCGCATGGGCACTACACCTTCAAGTGAGTTCGCTCTATCGAGCCTTTTGTTCGTCCCACATGATCGCAGAAAATCGTGAATCGTTTAGCATTTGGCTACCGGTGTTAGTCTCGACTCCCTCCCTTTGCCGTACCCGAGCACGGAGGGATTTTTGTTGCTGTTGTTACTGTTGTCTTATCCAAAGCCGTTCTCCTCCAGCTCCCCCTTCCTGCCGTGAAGTAGCACGTTCAAGGCAGGCCTGAACTGAAACTCATTGCCCACTGTGTGCCCCATCCGTGCTACCGATCAGCGTACTTGTGCGTACGTGCTGCGACTTGGATCGTTGAAGCGACGAGCGTGAAGAACCGGCGGATTGCGGATGAGGAACGTCAAATAGACACACGACGAGCACATACACACGTCCCCTCGCCTGAACCGACAACCTCTGCCTCGAATCTTGGCGGGCGTTTAGTACCAGTGTTTTTTTTTCTCCTCATTTTCTAAACACACAAACTGGGCACTGGGCTACTGTCAGAAAAATCGCACTCTCTTCCCACAGGACACTACGGGGCCGAGGGTAAGTGAGATGTGACCACCGGGTTTGTTGCTAGCTACCAATCTACGCACTCGAATCTTGCTTTCGTTGTGAGACAACGAGTGGCAGATGGTTGAAGCTTTTGTCGGTAGACAAATCCACCTAAATATTTGTAACTTTGCTGCAATTGAGGAGAGAATGTGAAGAAAACTAGTGAAGTTAACCGCCATTGGCGCTCACTAATTCCTTATCAGAATATTGGAAAATCAAAGATGATCTATCTTTTTTATGAGATGTTCACAACGATGGAATGAAATCAGATAAATACATTTCATACAAGTAATAAACAATACATACAATTGACTGAAATTTGAGTTGTACTCAGTAATTATGACCAATATATTCATAGAAGAGTATCAAAACAGATATATGAAATTTTTATCACACGATTTCAGTCATTTTTGCTAGTTTTGTCCATTTTTTGAGAATATTTACGTTATGGGCAACCATAGTCTTTCGCATGAAAACCTCATTGAACATATGGACACGAAATGTATAAATAATTCCTTAATTACAATAGTAAAGTCGACAGTCCGTGTAGTACATGATAAAACACGGTTCGTTTTGATAACGATTGGTCTTTTTTCACCTATTCTATTTATTAAAGTTGATCTCTTGTACTTATGTTACAGTTTCAGATCTAGTTTATCTATCTCTAACTAGTGGAGAGAAATATAAGTAGTTTTAGGAAGATTAGTTTGGTTTTTAGCTTGCTTAGTCTAGACGAGGCAAAGTTAGTTGAAAAGACGTTTGAACATTTGAACATATGACATTTAAACAGAAGTATGACCAATAACATTATTTAAACTTAGGAATAGATTTTCATAAAATACTTTACTGGCTTCGTATAGTTTCTGGTCAGACCTAGAACAATACAAAAAAACATTCAATACGTTGATAAGATAATAAACTTACAGTTGAAAATATATTTCTGGCACAAGATACTTATCTAACAAACACATTATTTGAAAATAACAAAAATGTTTTGTCCTAGAGTTCATCCCATTTGGATCATATACCGTTGACTGATGTAAACACAGCTAAAACTTTACATATAAGCAACTGAATAAATATGCCGGATTATTCATCTTCAGAATGGAACGTTACAACAAGAGATTAGCCAACAGTGTTCCAAATCGTAATACTCTTTCCACCTGCACGCAGCAATCAAAACGATAACACAACAATTCACACATCCCGCTCAGTGTGTAATCCACCTAGCTTCGATTCAATCCTGCCACCCGCTTCATTCATCCGGACCGAGATGAAAGAAACGATGGTGAAGGACCATCAGCGCAACATCGCGCGCCGCTGCAACAGGAAAAGAAACCCATCCCGGATGGCCCTCGAACGGCTCCGACGTCAATGGCTTATTAATAAACATAATGTGTAATTGTTAATTCCAGCGATACGTATTCGAGCCGGGAGGCAAGCGTCCCTTCTTCTTTTTCTACTTTCGGTAGCCGGGAGTTCCCAACCTCAGATTCCTCAAATAGCCGGCCAGACATCCTCGTTAGTCGGGGTGTGTAGGGTAGCCGAGGTTGCCTATCTCGCCTCGTCCCCTTCACCGACTGCTTTCGGGCTTGAGTTTTGAGTGATCGTTTGCTCTTGTCATCCGGCATGCCGGGGCGATCGACGCAACGTTCCATTCGGTTCGTTTGGTCGTTTGCGTTTTCACACGACTCCGGCGGCGACGGTCCGATGGCACGGACGCCCGAAAATACCTTCATGCCGCTTCGAAACAAAAAAGTGTCAAGGTATGATAATGGTGAGAAAATTTTCCTGAAACCATCATACGCACGTACGCGCGGCGTTGTGCGAGATACGTGGGAAAGGGTGCCGAGAGCTGGCAGAGGGCGTTTGTCCGGTAAAAAAAGAAACGACCGACCGAATTCAATTGGTATGGACGGCCAAGATCGACACTGAGGGACAAAACTACAGCGGACGGTTGTAGTAAAATAAGAGTCGGTTTAACATTGTTCTCTCGAAAGGCTGACAAGAGTTGAGTTATATGTTAGCATAGTACAACAAGCACTAAAATTGTATATTTAATACTAATTTAACAATTAAAACCTTTCTTAAGTCGAACACCAAACCATTATGCCAACACATTATTTTTGTCATCTAGTGTCACGCTTTTGAAGAAGACGCTGCGGTCGGCAACTCAATCATGAATTCATCGCTCCACCTCGATCGACTTCCTCCACGGGAAGCCTCTCGATCACACATCAAAAGCACAAACACAAATTTCCCTATTTCATTTTCCCTGCCCGGTGACCGTTTGTTTTACGGTAGCCCCGAGAGATCACAGCGGTCAATAGTTTTGTTTACTGCCTCGGCCCCTGCTGCTGCTGCTGCTGCTGTGAACTAATTGAATAAATTTCAATTCACGTCTGTTTCCACGGGGAGTTTGTCTTTTCCTTTCTGCTCTGTTGACACCGGACGGGCGTTGTGGCGCGAGAAACACGAGTCCACACCTTGGTCCCAGACGATTTGGGTGTTCCTGCGCTTGGTTTGGGGCTTTGAAATGCGGAAAATCTCTATTTGAGGGTTGGAATAGTAAATATGGTACGTTCGCGCTGAGATTTGCTTGTTCGATTGCGTTTGTGATGAAGAAGAGGCTCTGTTCTTTTGAAAAGTCTATTGAGCTTTTCCTAAGGTTGTAAATGTTATTTGACATTTTGAAAAACTTCACATTACGATTGCTCGGAAACAGGTTAATGCTATTAGCATGCGGCTTTGACTTGCACTCTTATTTTATAATGATTTTCCAAAGATTTTTAAACAAGGGTTTATTTTTTTGTTATTTATTATGTTCAGACACTATTTTTTTAAATTAAACTTAGATTAAAGTTAATACAGAATTGTTTATGGCTATTTTCAGGCTTAATGTGATCCCGGCTTAACGTTCAATGAATATTGAAGAGATATCTTAAACGAACGCAGCCATTTTTTCATTCCAGTTTACACGAGCGGAAGCTTTGACTGTGCTTTAGCATTCACAAAAACGTTCGATAAATGCTTTCAAATCATAATTCAATTATATGCAATAAACAACCATAAAACCGCATACGTGTGAGTCCCTTCCGCATTCAAATAAACCATCGACCATCGGTTGAAAGATGCACCAAAATCGGGTGCACCCCAAATTGTGCATTCTCACCACTCACCGCCCAAAACCGTCAATCATTAGCCTAATGATGGCTGGTTAGAAAAGGCCGCACAAATGAGCCCGCAGCTGATTCCACTGTCCCGCTTTTATTTCGTGTGCACTTTATTGCGGATGCCATTTATTTGCCAATTTCGCCAAACAGTTCGCTCTTGGAAGCCTGCGTGAGGGGGGCGTGTGAGGAGTGGCACGCTGCACATTGCACATTTATTCGAATCGCTGCTGCTGCTTTTTTTCTCTTTTTGCACGTTTTCGACAATTGCGTGCCGCGGTTAACCTCAATTTCATTATGCTCTGCAGGCAGCACACGTTGGCCCGGCGGGTAGATTGCGGAACGGCGATTCTGGTGCTGATGATGGTGCTGATGGTTGGCTGGACGGTTGTCACCCGGATCCGTGATTTACCACACCAATGAGAGGGGCTGACGTGGGCCTTTGTCGAGCGTATTAGTATGCACCGCATAGCCAGCCGGGTGGAATCTAAAGTTTTATTTCCCAAAAGCCTCGCGTGTGCGCGGGCAACAGGTATCGGGAAAAAAGGAGACACTGGGCTGGGCCGCTTTCATTCTCGGCTTTCGCGGTAAATCCCTGAGCAATCTTACCACAGGTTCAACGGTCTGGAGCGAGCCTAACGCTGGAGAATTCGTCGTGTTTTTGTTTGACGGTATTCTTCCTTTTAATTACAAATTAAGCATAAGATCTTCATATCCACAGTTATGTGTTTAGTATGTAACTATTTCTTCCATTTTAATTCGATTTAGTTAATTTATCATCCCGTTTAAGCAAACATTTTAGTTTAGCTTAAACGGGAGAGATGAGGAGTCAAAACTCAGAATACCTATAGTAGATTTCAATCGTCATTTCTTTTAAATGAATAATTTTTAGCATTTTGTATGTCATTTCATGTCATTTTGTTCGATATAAATGTTTCTTAGTATATGATACTTGCAAATTTCGAATTTTCAGTTCATGTTGAATAATCCATAGCTGAAAAATCAACTTTAAAAACCTCACATTTCCCATTGAACATCCAAAATCTCTTGACCACATAGTATTGTATCTGATTATTGGTTTCATTCGTTGTCCTATTACATACCTATTCATATCTTTAATATTTTCTTTGAGACTAAGTTGAAACGTTCGGTCATATGTATATTTTTTGTTATTTTTTGTAATTACTTGCATTACATCCATTTCTAAAAATTTCCAAATACATTTTCCAATTAAATGCAAATCGGCAAAATAAAACAACCAAGTTTGTCACAATCTTCTCGGTCGCTTCTTCTCGCCTTCGCAATTGAAACGTTAGCCGTGCGCATTCTTTCAATAAACGACACCGGCTCTAATACCGAGCTGCTTAAGCGCAGAACCAAGCTCGCTACGCAAAGAATGCCTGAAGAACGCACGTCGCAAACTTCAGGTAATGTGCAGTTGATGGCTAGAAAAACGAACAACCCCC